>JAMLFY010000011.1:31064875-31111875 GCA_030441495.1 Dalbergia oliveri
TAATCCACACATATAAAAGGTGCAAACAACATTGAAGCTTCCCTTTTTGTTTCTTGATAAATTCAAAGTCAGAAATGTTTCAGCCAATATAGCAAAATTCCTTTGCTTATTTTCCAGCAAAGAAAACATCCATGGAGCTTGGTCAACTATGTCTGGAGCAGAAGGGAATAATACCAACCCATAGATAGTGAATGCCAACACCCTTGCAAAAGTAGTCCATTCCTTTCGATGCCCAAGTCCTTCAAACGTTCTTCCATGAATGCTTTAGTCACCCCTTTTGAATCTGCATGTCCTGTTAGCCTTACTTGAGCCACTTGGTACCCCAGTAATTCTCCAAATTGTTCTATTATCTTTGCATCTAAGTATGTTGTTCTAGATGAAAATAAATAGAGGTGTTTTTCCTTACTGGTAGCTTTAACATGCATGCATACTCTTCAATGGTAGGAGTGATATCAATGTTTGGTAGTTCAAAACATCTCAAGGCCTGGTTCCAATACTGAGCCAAAACATTAAGTGCAGAAGTCTCCACTGATACAGGTAACAGATCCAGAATGGACCCATACTTATTTGAGAAAGCCCTTCTATTTTCATTAGGTAGCAAATGACTCAACTGGCACAATTCTCTAAAGAACTGTATTTCCCATTACATTGAAACACTTCTTCAAGTTGGATACATTGCTAGTATATTGTGCTCTTTCCATCATTTGCTGTCTAATATGATGTTATTCTTCGCCATCAATGGATCTTTTAAAAGAAAAAAATGAATGAGAGGTATGTTACAAATAAAATAAATATGCATGCGGCATGAAGAGAATGCATGTAGTATGGCTAAATGCATGCAATTAAATGTGGATTTTTTTATGTAAAAAAAAAATAAACATGCTAGATGAGAAAATGTAGATGTTATGCATGACTAAAGTGTGCAAAAATTAATTATATATGTTATAATGTCTATGATAAATGATACTAGGTATGCATGGTGTATGTTAGAAAAGGAAGAAATATGCTCCCTTGTGTCCTAATGGGGTGAAACCTAATGCTTGATGGTTCTAAGGAAAACCCTATTTAAGGTAGTCAATTAAAGTCATTCTAGTAGTGCACGGCTTTTGGATAGGTCTAGACCCCTAAAGGTTATGGTCCCAGGTTGCCTTTACCAATAAGTTAAAGACCTAGTTCCATGAGTTAAACCATAGGGACGTGAAAGTCACAATATGGCAATCCATAGTTCTAGTAACAACCTAGCGAGCGAGTTACGACGCCAGGGAAGCATAAGCTTCACAATAACAACGTCAAAACCCCTTCTTGCCCTATGGTTTTCCAAGGCTCGGGTATAGAGCCCAAATAGTGTGTGAGGATAGTGATAGTGAAAGTGTGTGTAGGGAGCATACAAACCTTATAATCCTAAAACTACCCTTTCCTGAAAAAAAAACAACAATATATATACAAGAGCATAGTCTACTATCCTAAGGTTCCAAGAAAGATAAAATAAAGTGTAAAAAAAATCTTCTATCCTAAGGTTTGAACGACAAATATTTACAAATAAAATAAACAATTATTTACAAAAAGAAATACAATTACTTACATAAATAAAAAAAATTAAAAAAGGTGTTGTGAAGGGAAAAAACAAATATTATAAAGTTATAATTTTTTGCATAATTAACTCTAATGGGCTTGACTCTCTAAATTTCCCAGTGGAGTTGCCAAGATTTACAACGTCCCAGAAGAGCACCATAACAAAATGACAACAAATAGATTTATTCCTAAAAGAAATAAATTTTAAAATGGAGTCGCCACCAATTTTAATTCTGGCAAAAATTGGAAAACCATTTGATTTGGCAAAATTGGTCTTTTAAAAAAATTTGGATCCTGAGTCTAATTATGATTAGGGAAGGGTGAAAACTTAATTACACTACACCCCTAATACATCCATATAAATACGGTTACCCTAGAGTTCATTATGCAAATTAATTTATAACTTTAATAATATTTATTTTTCCCAAAAATTATAATTAAAATTATATACAAAAATAAAGAAAATAAAATATAATGAAATAAAATGAAATAAGAACAAAATTTAAAGGAAAATTAATTTTGGCTTGATAGTTGTTGGCTACGCAAACGTATCTCGGTGCAATGAGGAATTCAAAGCCACGTCGTTCTTGTAAAAAATAAGTATGTGTTGGGTTGATTTTATTAAAAGCAAAATAAAAATTCCACTTTGCATAGGGTTTAGGATAGCATAAACTATACAATAAACCCTTACATTCTTGTGAAACTTAAGGATGACAAGTCACACATCAATATCACAAGTTGTCGCATGGAATAAATATTTGACCCCAAAACTTCTAAAATAATTAGATTATTATTCTAAAAGATCTAAATAACTTATATTAAAAAAAAAGCAAGACACCCCATATATGAATAACAAAGCCTAGTTTCTAATTAAAACATTCAAATGAGATAAAAAAAAATAAGAGGCATGTGACCCAAAAAAACGTAAATGAAGTAAAAGCAAAAAAAAGAGATCTTGACACAAAAAGAATAAAGAAACAAACAATAAAATAGAAAGGAAAGAAAGAAAGAATACTAAAATCATAAAGCCCCAAACCAAAAGAAACGTAAATGAAGTAAAAGCAAAAAAAAGATCCTGACACAAAAAGAATAAAAACAAACAATAAAGTAGAAAAGTTAAAATCATAAATTGACCCATTGTAACATAGAAAGGAAAGGAAAAAAAAGAGAGTCAGTTACACAACACAACAGGAGCGGTGAGGAAAGGATTTCATGGTGCTTCAAGCTGGCTTCGTAGCGGAGATGGTGAGGAACTCCTGGGTTGTGTGCGACAACCACGAATCTGAAGGTTAGGTCTCCCATAATTTTCCTGGTGGCAGCTAGGATGGTTATGGACGTGGTTGGCTTAGACGTGAAAGGGGAAGGTGATGATGATGGTTTTAAATGGGTGCTGATGAAAGCAATGGAAGGGGTAATGAAAGGGTTGTGCTGATGTTAATGGTGAAGATAAGAGGAAGGCTACAGGTTTGGCTTCTTTGATGAGTAATGGTGATGATGATACTGTTAGTGAAAGCAAAGAAAAATGTATGTAGAGACTATGATATGCATATGCTTCTAGAACTCCCTCTACCTTGTTAAAACCTTATGATCTAAATTGAAAGCTCACTGTGATCCTGTCTCCTGTGCCTCACCTCAATGTTACCGTATCACTCTCCCCCTCCCTTACTATGCATGACTAGTTATTATATAGAGACCAAATTAGAGAGATTTGGGAATTAGTTAGGGTTAGTCAGTGAGTTTTGATCTGACTTTTTTGTTGAGTCAGTTAAGATTTTGATTTGATTCTGATTTGATTTGATTTTTTGTCAGTTGAGATTAAATTTAAATTCAAACGCACACAAAAAAATGAAAAAAAAGTAAATAAATAAATAAATAAGTTGAAGACAAAAATATGGTATTCACACATGCATTCAGGGTTGACTCTGAGGTTCCCCCATGCGACTCTTGTGGAAGGTTCTGCTCTTCGGTACCCATGGATGTGGGTTGGGGCGGATTATCTCACCCAGAAGGCTTGCGAGGCAAGCGACAGCTCAAGAGGCACTCGCGCTGAGGTAGTCATGTTATTCCCCTACTCCGCATGCCCATGCCCCTCTTCGTTGGGCCACAACCGAGAAGCTCAAGCAGTTCGTGGACACATCTCCCTTCGCTTGAGGATCAGCAACACAATAGGTTTGGGGGAGGGGTAGCTATAGCTGGGTTTAATCTTTTAGGGCTCCCCTACTTGCATTTTATGTGTTTCTTTTCTATTTATGTATTTGTCTATGTATCGCAAGCTCCGCCCACTTTATATGGGTATGACTTTATTTAGTTTATGTTTCAGTTGGTGTATTTAGGAAAATGTGTTCAACTATGTTATCTAATATTATGATGTTTGCTTCTATGGGTGGATGTGTTCTTGATTGCTTTTAATTGTATGCTTTAGTACTTTGCTGTTTCACGTTTCGCTCATGATAGTACATGACGGCTCGCATTTTGTTTTACATATTTCAAAAAAAAAAAAATTTACCTATTTTCTGTTAATAATTTTACAAATGAATTTAAAAGGAAGTAATAACTAATAAATAATCTTAATGCGTCCTAGGCATGTTGGATTAAATATTAGGGTGTTATAGGTGACATATTTCTGATAATCATGAACAAAAAAGTCCCATGAGTTTTCAAAATATAATTTTCATGATAATAGCAATAATAATCAATTTATAAAATACTTTTAATGGCTAAAATATAGCAATGAGCAATTTCCACTCACCATTCATTGCGAAGTGCCTGACCACTTGCCTCATGATCCTGGGAACCTAAAATGACATTCTCAACTTGATAGAACTATAGGAAATTAGGAATGGTTGGAATTGAATGAGAAAAAGAAAACTATACCACAATAGTCTAAAGATTTTCTAAACTCATAACCCATATACGATATGAAAATGCTTACCAAAAGAGATTAATTAGAGAAAGTTGAGGAAATCACATTTTTCTCTCTAAAGAAAATTGTTAGGCAGCTAGGGTTCTTGGAAGATTGTTGAGTATTAATATGTGCCAAATATATACTAGGAGTATAAAAAACCCCAATGCAAGCTCCGTGCCGCACGCGAAGCTAACTCACTTCCACATTTAACGCTAGACGTTGAACAACTCACTTTTCTAATTTCTATTTTATACATATATATATATATATCTTTTTATTTGCTATCACTAAATGGTTGGCAACACGCATTCAGGGTTTTTTTTAGACAAACACCCAAATTGGTCCTGACAATTTCTTTGATTTACAAATTAATCCCTGAACAATTGTAAACACGCAAATTGGTCTTTCATAATTGTAAAAAAAATGACACTATAGGTCCTTAACCGGCTTGTCAAGGCTTGGCAGGCGGAGATGGAAAAAAGACTCGTGAGTAGATGGAGCTCGTCTGAGAGGAAATAGAGATTGGCCAAGAGGAGGCAGAGCTTGACGAGGAGGAGGAGCTAGGATGACACGTGGCTGAGCTTCGTCACGTGCCTATCACTCTCGGCCACCTGCAACCAAACTCTGCCTAATCCTAAGCTTCTACCTAAGTCCTATCGAGCTTTATTTCTTCTCGGACAAGCTTCATCTTATCCCAGAATGAGCTCTTTTTCATACTACCTCCTGGCCAAGCATTGATAGGCTAGTTAGGGACTTATAATGTTCATTTTAACAATTGTGAGGGATCAATTTTGGTGTTTACAATTGTTAGGATTAATTTATCCATCAAAGAATTTGTCAGGGATCAATTTGGGTGTTTACTATTTTTTATAACATATATTTATATATAAATATTTTCTTTTCAACTACCAACATGTAACGTTACATGCATTGTAAATTTTTGGAATAATAATAATAATAATAATAATAATAATAATAATTCACAAAGCAATAAATTTCATACTTAATTTTAATCATTAATAACTTCTTAAATAATATCTAATAATTCTCTATAATATGTAATAAATCAAATTCATAATACATGTTAAATATAAATAATATCTAATATCTTCAAATAAATATCATTATAATTCATTGATGAATAGAAAATATTTTCTAACAAAATATATAATATATAATGTTGATACAAATATAAATATGAGCGGTACTTATAAACATATTAGATCTAATAGATTTGATAAGATAATATTTTCAAAGTTTTGAAAAAAAAATCAAACATGATATCTCAAAATGAATATTATGCTTCATAAAAAGAATAAATATTAAATTCAAATAATAACTAAATATTCGTATATAAAAGCATTCATGCACAAAATTCATTATAAATTTATAATTTATTTTCTCCTTGGGACACATTATTTGTTTAATTTAGCTTTATCCAACACTTTCATAGCTTAGACTTAACCTTCCTAAAGACGTCTATTTTCAGGATGTTATCGTAGGTAGGCTTAACCCAATAGGAAGTTGGAATTTAGAATACTGGTATACTTTGTTTGCTAACAAATTATTACTTTGGTTCATCAAGATCACTGCTTTTAATCCAAAAGCACAAGTGTTGTTAATTTTGTAGTGCAAGCGTTCATACAACAACATAGAATCAAATTGCTCAAGGTCCCACTTTCCTCTATTTTGGAAATTTTTTTCCTTTTTTCTTCTTGTCAAATTGCATCTCATTTGTTGAATCAAATTGCACAAACTTGAAATACCTATTTGTTGAAAAAATCTTTAATGATTCTTGAGTTTCACGTGTTTCATTTGCAATTGGCATAAATTTTTGTTAAATTTGATAGATAGATTCACGCATGCTTGATTTATGACTAGCTTCTATTTTTTCCTTATTTTTACAAACTTTGAATTTGTGCGTTTAATTTGACGATCATTGCTTTGTTGCATGGAATAGTTTCCTATTTCTTGATTTTTGGCGCTCTTCGACAAGCAATTGGATTCAATTGGACTTCTAAATCTGAATTGTTCATGGAACGACACAGTTTATTCTTGATTTTGGAGCATATTGTGATTTTGCTATAATGTTTTGATATGCTTAATGTGATTAATAGGGAAGTGATATTCATATTTCTTTGAAGTCATTTCATCGAGTTAGCTTTTTCTCTAATACTAATTATGTAGTTATCTTGTTTATACTTTGCTTTTGAACAAGACTTGGATACTTTCAAGTGCATGAAAATGTAAATATTAAAAGAATTTATTCTAATCTAACTTGGTTGGTATATCTTACTAGCAAAATTACAATTTAGGATTTATTCACGTTGTAAAGCTAGCTATGCAAGGATCTTGTGGTTTTGATAGTCTATCTCAAGTTTTTCTAATAGACCATTACGTGTCATAATATGCCATTAGAAATAATCTGGTTTATTGCTTGAGTTTTACTTACACATCAATGTAATTTTGTGATTAACTTTGTGCTTTATTGGTCAAAGAAATTAAATAAAACCGAACCGGTCTTCATGGTTACACCTAATTGTATTAACTTCCCAACTCATTAGTCTTCTTATTAGATGCAATAACAGGTACCTTTGGGGTATGAACCAAAATCCTATTTCCCTTTAAATTAAGGGTAGAACTTTTCCATTCGATGGTCCACCACTCAAGCTGCCTAACCTTTTGAGCCTCCGGCATGTCATTTGCAGGTTGTCCTTCTTTCTATTTTGCATAGGTCTTCTTCTTTTCTCTTCGCAATCTTTCGATTTGTGATGTGTGAATGTTATGTTGATGAGTTTTTGGTAGTTTTCATAGGTTGCTTCTCTTTTCAAATCTTAGGCCCTAGTGGAGCCACCACATGCCTCTATATTTTCCATGCCTTGTCCATCTTGATTTGTTTCAACAATCTTTCTTAATTTGTGTTTAGCTCAATTTCATGTGTTGGTATGCTTAACTATTCTTGTGTGTCTTGAAGCCTTAGCCTCCTTCGATGATTTATTCTCCATTTTGCTTCAATTATAAAAAATGGTGATTTAATTATCAATAGGAATGTTGGGCCCTCTGGGGTGGAAACTAGACCAACCTTGGTTGGGTAGTTAGTCTCACATTTTGAAGAGGGAACAAAGCATGCCTTATAAGGGTGTGGATACATTTCCCATGTAGACGCGTTTTCCCTCATAAAGGGGGAAGAACAAAACTTGTGAGGGGTGCTAATCCTGGTTTCCTGGCACGGCCAAAGCTGAAAAATATCTGCATTGTTGGGTAGCCTAATCTTACAAAGATGGTTTAGAGATTTAGAGATTATAGCCTCAATTAAGCACGCTAGCACGTTTTGATGAGTATCTTGAACTATAGATTGGCCATGTCTTGAGCTTATTAAATTATTTTATCTATTTATGTAAGTTGTTTTCGTTAACGCCTTGAGCTTAAAGATTGGTCATGCCTTGTGGTTATTAAATGTATTCGAGACATTCTTTGTTACTTAGAATACATGGGCTAATTTGTTAGGAAAGGAAGATACTAATTAAAAATATTTAAGCATGTATGTGATCCCTTTTTCTCTTTGTTGGGTTTACTTTCCTTCATTTGTTGAGGAATGAGAGTTTATTTTACCACAATTTAGATGTCTCAGGAAAAAGATTACTTCCTTATATTTCAAGAAATAACCTTATTTTTTGGTTCACTTATGTCATGCTCATGCTTATTTTAATCTACATTTTGCAATTTGCATTCATTCTTTCATTGCCTCTTTCTGTTTTCTTTATTCTTGTAGGTCATTGGGATAATATTCATATTTTTTCCTTTATCCCTCAACTGGCGCCCATTCTAATGTTCCTGATGCTGGTTTGGTTCAGTTGGCAAATTTCTTTTGTATTTGATGCATCAATTCAATGACCAGGTTGTTCTAGGTTTAACATTAATAGTGTTTTGGTTTATCATTAACATATATTAACCCATCTTTTGTTTCTCCTTTTAAATGTAGTGTGCACCATAAATAGCTTGATTGTACAAGATGACAATTCAATATATATTGAATTAGAAATAGATCATAATATGTAGAAATTTTTGGTCAAGTTATATGTCAATTTGTGTTTTCTTCTGATTTCTTCTTTTTAAGCCTCTACGGAGATCAACATTCCCTATTTTTAAAGCATATGGGTTGGCCCAGACTTAATATTGATTGTGTATTTGAAATATTTTCTGCTATTTGAATAGTGAGTTCTCAACAGTTTATATTTCTATAATGAACATATTGGCTTATGCATTGTAAAGGTTTGGATTTGTAATTGAATCCTAAAATAGAATACATTATTATTAGTAAGAATCTTGTAGAACTAGGTTTTAGCCTAGTAGTTTGATGTGATATGTTTTGATGATGACAAATGAATGCAAAATGATATTCAATATAATATATTAGATCATGTGTGGTTGTATACTCGTTATTGTGATATATAACTCACAAACCATACAATGATATTTGAGTAATATGCTTTATGAACGCTCTTTATAAGTGCTTTAATGGTCTAATCTTGAATATGTTCTTATGTGAACAATGATATGCATGAAGCACATTGTCATTATACTAACAAATATATGCATGAAGGACATTCTAGTGTTCTATTCTTAGGAACCATGCATATTGAAATATGTATTATGTATGATCGGTTTAATTATGTTATATATCAATGAATCATGCATATTGAGATATTTTTTATTGGACTAATAACGATTTTGAAAGTGAGTTATTTCAGAACAATCCAAGTATCAAGAATGACCTTTGAACAAAAAAAGATTACAACAATTGAAACCAACAAGAATGGGGTAAAGAAGAATGAGTCAAGATCTTAATGGTTAGATCATATTGTTAAAAAGTTTTATCTTTTGATAAGGTTATTTGGCCACTTTGTTAATTAATGTTTCAATTTGGTTTCAAAATCTTTTTTAATCAAGTTTTTCTTTCAAATATAGTAATGGATTTGATTATAAAAGAAAAATTTTGATTTTGAAAGAAAGTGATTTAATTGTTTTTTATGTAATGATTTGATATGATTTGTGAAAACATGGGTTTGATTTGAAAGAAAATGTTTGAAAGATGTTTAAAAGTATTTTTAAGGTGAAAGAATGACTTAAACTATATTTAATATTTAGTTTTTCAAATTTTGGAATACTTGTAATTGATTACTAGTTCATGTAATAGTTACTATTGATTTCAGTTATGTAATCAATTACCAGAACATGACCGTTGCTAGAATTCAAAATTTGAACTGCAATCGACTACCAATCCATATAATCAATTACCAGACCCAAAATATGTAAACATGTGTATTTGAAGAGACACATCTTTTGATAAAGAACAGTCTACACGTTTTCTTGTCTATAAATACTCATCATTTAACACATTTTAAGACAAAGAAAATAAATTACAAAGTTCAATTAACACTTCTTTTCAATCAAAAATCTTTCCATCAAACTTATGGCCAAAACTCTTATCCTTTGAGAAACCTTCTAGTGCTTAAATTTGTAATATTTCCTCTAGTTAAGAGTGAATTCTTGTATTCTTTTATTGAGAGTGGAGTATCTCTTGGTTCTTAGAGATTTAAACACAAAGAGTGAGGGATCCCAAGATGTAAGAGTGCTTTCTTGTAAAGATTAAAGGTTAGTGGAACTCTCAAGCGGGTTGCTTGGAGAACTTGGATGTAGGCTATAAGAGTGACCGAACTAGTATAAATCGATTTTGCATCTTTCCTCTCTTAATCTTTTACTTTATTCCAAATTTAATTTATCATCTTTATCATTCTTATTAATACCAATAATTCTTGTAATTCCTCCATCAAACAAGTTCTATCTGAGTAATTTACAATATTTATATATTTTCTACGTTATTCCGCTGCATGCATAATTTGAGTGTATAAAATTGAATTATTTTTTAATTTGAAATAATTTTTAAATCACCCAATTCACTAACACCCTAATTCTCTTTAGAAATTAATTGAGGCTTTGTTAATTAGAGTATTAAGATTCTAACAGTGCATAGTAATGATGAGAACGACGCTATGAAAGAACCAAAAAAAAAATGAATAGTATTTTATGGGCCCGCGGCCGTTGGAATAGTAGAAATCTTGGATTTGGGACCCAGAGATGTCCAAAAATGAGAAAACATAAGGATAAGATTAGAAATATTTAGAAATGAGTATTTTATGCTTAGAATTAATTTTTGGGTAACATTTGATTTCTTGGGTATGGTGTTTACCCGTTTGGTAAAATTTTTGTGATTTCTAACACCGAAGGCTAGTTAATCTTTATAAAATAATGAAGTTTATCCTCTTGAATGCCAAATGAATGGCTAAGATTTCATCTTGGATAAACGATCAAATCTTAGCCATTGATATTTATTTCTTTCAATGAAAAGATTTTTGCTTTATGATCAACCATAAGAGCATACGTTATAAGATTAAGTTAACACACCTAATCTCATAAATTATTCCTCAAAATTTTTGGCCAACAAGAGAAGAAACCAGAACTTCCATGATCTCTTAACAAAAAAACCTTGACAATCTTGAGTTTCAACTCAAAAATCCTATGCCAAACTTGATCAAAATCAAAATCTCCCTTCATTAAACTTGTTCTACACTTCAACCTCTACAAATATAACTGATTAGAATCTCTAAATCTCACCTAATTACCTCATCCATCACTGATTAGAGAAGGTTTTGGGTGTGTTCTAAGTGCTTTGAAGTGAAGGACTTCCATCTTGAAGCAAACTAGAGACAAGGATACATTAGCCTTCAAGAGTAGGGTTTTCTTTGGCCTTTTCCCTAAATTTTTTTTGAGAATTTATGATGGGTTTTAATTCAAAATTACTAGTTATATTTGTTTTTATTATGTTGATATTGATATGTAAATTTTTGTGGAGTGTTTGGATGAGGTTCAAAAATCATTTTTGTCTAAAGAAGTTTTGACTAGTTTGCTGGATTTTTAGTTTGCTGCAGACAGAAAATTTCATGAATTTTTAGACATAATTGTAGTCCTATTTATGAGCTGGAAAAATTATATATGGAAGCCAACATCTTAAATAACTACATGAATTTTCTTGTGCATTGGTTTTAAGGTATACTACCTTAAAAATTCAGATACCAAAATGGGACTAAATGCTCTGAATTGTTGAAACTAAAGCAATAAGATTGTCCAATTTTATTACCATAGAAAATGATTGAACTACACTTTGAAATTTTTATAGGAAATGGGTAATATATTGAATTATGACTGTAAATTTTATTTTGAGTTGATTTAATCATTTGCTAGGGTTAACAATTATGAGAACCCTTCTAAGCTTGAATAAGTGGTCTCGACCACTAAATTTGTGCAATTTAGTTAAGGGTTAGAAGCTCCATTACTATGAAATTTTTACAGGGCCTCTTAGACAGATTGAAGTATCATGAAAAGTTTTGTAGCTCTTGAAATAGTCATTTGATGTGGAAATTATTTGTTGTTACCTGGAATGATAAATCTAGGGTGCTGAATGGCAAGAATGGCTTAAATTAATGAAAGAATGGCATTTAGTCCAAGTATATGGCATATGAATGCATGCTAGTTGTTTCAAATAATTACTTATGAGGCATGGGTAAGACTCTAATGTAATTGAATGCCTACATGTGATGTAAGCATGCCTTTAAGAAAAGGAAAAGAAGTACATGATGCGAGTATTGTGACAAAAAAGAATATGTGAATCTTAGTTGTGAAATTTTGAACATATGGGGAAAAAAGAGATAAGGCTTATGTAGGATAAAGAGGGAAGGCAAGAATAAAGACTTCCCTGGAAAATTTATGAGTCATAGACGTATCGCTAGGAATAGAACTGTGTGTGATTCGAAAATGGAAACAAATGAAGTTGATGATCATGAATAGGAATGAGCTTATGTCCTATCAGTCATTGTCCTTTGTGGAGTTATCCACTATAGATACCTCTTGATGTGAAATTAAGTCATCCCTATGTTAATGAAAGAGAAAATGCACGAAATTGGATTTTATGGTTACCAAATAACAATGCATAAATTATTACTGTGGTTGCATTTTGATTTCACATGATGTACGTACTTTAGTATTGATGAATATAATTTTGCATGAATATTCTTATGTGAATGAACTTATTGTTTATATTTTGCATCGTATATGAGGGATTATCCTACTTAGAATTTTATAGTATTCCCATCCTTATAGTTGCATGTACTTGTATAACTCAGATTAAAAGGATACCATCACTAATATTCTTCCTTGATCGCTGGGTGTAACATCCTCCCAAGTGCAACCCCATCCTTAAGTCATGACGTCATACTCGAGAGTTGTTACTTATTAATTAGCAGATCTTTCTTAAGTATTTATAGCAAGCTGATTAATGTAGGTAATAACTAAGTGCAATTCTATTAAAATATATAATAAAAGAACACTACATTCATTGAGTACATCATAAGTAAGAGGAAGCTCCTCTATAAGGTTTAGTACATATTTCTTCTCTAATATAGTTACATATATATCCATTTCACTAAATACAGCATAATATAAACATTCACTGCTACACTATTGCCATTCCGAGTTCTTGGCGTAGCATCATCATCCCTGACTTAACCTGGAGACGACACGGAAACACAAACACGTAGGGGTGAGAACTTAACAATTCTCAGAGGGAAATCCCTAGTTACACCATCATAATGTCATCGTCATCGCTCCAACCACTTCGGTTTATTAAGAAAAATGAGCATGCAACGTATAACAAAGATTTGTTTTAACGTTCAAAAACCATTCTTGAAGTGGGTTTCTTTTAACATTCTATCAAGTAAAGCATATATCTCATAATGTTCTAATAATTACTGACTTACATAAGGCAGACAATCTAAAATAAGATGAGTAGCATATAATATATGCAATGGACTTGTCTCAAGGTGATATGGTTTCACTTATGGCCACAAGGATCAAATCAGTGCATTTTCTCTTTTCATTGACATAGGAAAGACTTAGTTATACCCAATGGGTATTTGTCATGGATAATCCCACAATAAATAATTTATACCAAATGGTATCTATAGTGGTTCACACCATACAAGGGAAATAGTTTGCTTCTAAGGACGAGCTAAGTCCTATACGTGATCATTTAACTTCATTTTTTTCCATTTTGAATCACAGATCTATTCCTAGCCTATACTTCTATCGTTTAAAATATTTAGGGAGGTTTCTTTCTCTTTCCTTCCTCATTCAATCTAAGTCTTGTTTTGTTTTGTTCATATGTCAGAACATGCACAATTTAAGTTCATATATATTCTCTTTTCTCAAATGCACGCATAAGCCACATATAGGTATTTCATTCACAATGCAATTTCAATTATGTCTCATAAACCACTCTTATTTCCTCTAGCATGCATTATGTGCCACAAGTCATATGGCCAAATAGCTAATATCAAATACTTTGTTCTCAAAAGCATGCTTACATTACAAATAGGTATTCAATCATATTAAAGGCCCATTCATGCCTCGTGGATAAGTAATTGAAATAATTAGCATGCATTCATATGCCATACACTTGGACTAGATGTCATTTTACCACAAACTTTCAGCCATTCATACTGCACCTTGGCAGATTTCCTATCCTAGGTACAACATTTAATTGCCATATCAAATGGCCATTTAAAGAGCCACAAAAATTCTACATGACACTTCAATGTGTCTAGAATAACCTGTAAAAATTTCAGAAAACAAAGCTCTATAGCTACTTTAGTAAAATGTATAATTTTAGTGGTCAGGGGCCACCAATTCAGAGTAGGACCAGAGTTCCCAAAATTTTTAACCATAGTAATTGATGGATCAAGGCACAAGAAAATTTACAGTGATACTTCAATATGTTACTAACTTCGTGTAAAAATTTCATGGGATAACTCAATCAATTGCTATGATAACAAATTCAGACAAGTTTATTGCTTTAGTTTCAACAACCAAGACATCATCAGTCATATTTCGGTTCTTATTTTTTTTGAGGCAGTAAAATTTAAAATCAACACCCAAGAAAATTCATGTAGTTAGTTTAAGATGTTAAATACAACATATAATTTTTATAGCTCATGAAATTACCCACAACTATACTAGAAAATTCGTGCATAATTACTGCTTGCAAGACAACTAGGAATCCAGCAACCTAGTCCCAATTTGCTTTGAGATAAACCCTTTTCTAACCCCATCCAAACACACCACCAAAATTAACACATCAATAGCAACATATTATCCATCAATACAACTAGAGATTTCGGACTTAGTCATACCAAAACAGATCAGAAAAATTTGACAAGATAAGGCGGCAAAAACCCTCTTGAGTAACCTAGTAGCTCCTTGGCTTCAAGATTATCCAGGCTTGATTCCTTCTCTTCCAAAGCTCCCAAACCAACTTCAAACCCCTCTGATATCAGTGAGGTGTGAGGTACAAAACAAGGTTTGATGAGGAATAGAAATTTTGCTCGATTAGATTGGTAGAGATTAGGTGCAGAATAAGTTTAATGAAAGAACTTTGAGGTTTCAACAACTCTAGGCTAGTGTTTTTGGGCTTGGAACTCAAGAACAAGCTCTTCAAGACAACAATGGTGGCTGGTTCTTTTCTCCTTTAAGGTGCACGAAATTTTTGAAGAAGAAGTGATCAGATTAGGTGGCTTGGAGGAGGAGTTAATGACTTGTTTCTTTTGTATTGAATGCTTTTGAAGATATTTTGTAAAGTAGTAATCATTTATGTAATAAAGCAAAATGGATGGCTAAGATTTAATCTTGGATTCCAAGATTAAATCTTGGCCTTCCACATGTCCTAAATAGGTGGATATCATCCATTGGTGGTGATGGAAATATCTTTCGATGTTAAAAATCACACAAAATCTCACCAACGGTAACGCCCACAGAATTCCAAATATCTCGAAAATTAAATTCAAGTATAAAATCCTTATTCCTAACTATTTCTAACCTTAACCATCTCTTTTCTCAATTCTGGGCATTTCCTGGTTCCTATCAGGGTTTGGTTGTCCATAGTGTAACGACCCAAGCTTTTAGTATTATTATGATAAAATAATTAATTGTGAATAATCTATAGGGATTTTGAAAATTCAAGATCAAGTTATGATTAGAATAATATGAGGAGTTTGTAAAAAAAAATGAAAATTAAGTTAATATTATTAAAAAATTAATATAATAATATTTTAATCGGAGATATAGAATAAAATATATAATTGGTATAAGGACATTGGAAAAAATAATGATAAAGTTAAATAAATATTTTAAACCCAGTAAAATTATTTAGGTATTGATCAGGTAACAAAATAGTAATAATTGGTACACTGAAGTGGTAATAACCGGTACACCAAAACTTTAGTCTGGTAAAAATAATTTATATTATCAGATCCTAAATAATTTTTACTTAGGACGATCAAATAAATATAGACATTTCTAATACAAAAACAAGGCAAATCGATCTAACAATATGCATACATGTTACTTGGTCCCCAAGTAGGTTTTTATAAAAATGAAAAAAAGAAATGAAAAGCCCTTTTCTTCAGGGTTGGTAGACTTCATGTTTTCCTTCCTTCTTCACATTCCTTTCTTTCTTCCTCCATGTTCTTCATATTTTCTTCTTGAAACATGAAACCTTCAAGTTCTTGAAGGTTATGCCTAGGAATACACCTAAACTAGTTCAAGAACAATCCCTCTACATCAAACTCAATCCAAAACCTTGTTTTTCCCCTTCAAATCTGTCCACACGCAGCTAATACATGGGCTGGAAAATGGGTTTGAGGCTTGGATTAGAGGAGGAAAAGTTAGAGAAAAGTTTAGCCAAAAAGCTTGGATAAAAGGTAGGAAAGATTCTAGTTTATTGCCTTGTGATTGTTTGGCTATTTTGCTAATATAAACCCTTGATATATGCTTTCAATTATGTGGTGAAATCTGGAATTATTTTAAGATGCATATGTATATGGATTTGATAAATGGAGAAGGTGCTATTATTGGAAGCCTTATGAATTGATTAAATTGATATAAGAGATTTAACTATGTAAATGAAGAGATTTTTGATTCCTTAAAGAGAATGAGAAATCTGGAAATTTTACAAGAATATAACTAGCAAGATTTTCTAAAAATTTGCAAGATTGATATTTTGAGGTATAATGCTAAAGTTTCATGAAAAATGATGAGATTTTGATCCATAGAAGAAAAACTCTGAAATCTAAGTGATTCTTGGTTTAATTTCCTGAAAGATTGAAGAATTATAAAGTAAGGAGTTCTATAAGTTTTTGCTGAAAGAAATCTCATAAAAGATTAGCAGATTTTGAGAAAATCTCATCAAGAGTAATAGATTTCATAGAAATAGCTCAACACAGTTTAATAGACTTTCAATAAAAATATCATAACAGTAACAGATTTTATGGAAAATCTTGTAAATGTTGAACTATTTTCTTTAAGAAGGATCTCATAAAACGTTCAGGAGATTTTACCGATAAATCTCATAAGAATCCAAGAGAATTTTGAACAGAATATCTCATAAGGTTTCAGAAGAGTTTGAACAGAAAATCTCATAAGAATTCAGAAGATCTAAAGAGAATATCTCATAAGAAATTCAAGAGATTTTCAAGAGAGAAAGTCTCACGTAATTTAGGAGACTTACGAGAAAATCTCATAAGAGTTAAGAAGATCTCAAGAAAATTTCAGAGAAGTATGAGATATAGAACTATTAAGAAGATGTTTTACTTTATAATTGAGAAATTCCCCAACTACATGATAGAGTTCCAAACGAATAAAGAAAATTGAAGAAATATGTCATATGTAATGTTAATTGCTTAATGGTAAGCTCATGGATTCACGAGTAGTAGTAGACGTGCTATGCCCTTGGAACTATATAAGGTTGTAATCGCGACGACGTTACATTGTTTTGAGAAAGGATGTACTTAGAAAGAATAGCGGGCTATTCAGATGAGATGTAGTAGACGTACTCCATCTAGTGAACTATATCAAGTTATAACGTGACGACGTTACATCGTTAACAGTACGATCCAGAGAAGTATATCAGAAGAGTCCTATGAGTTCTACCATTAAGTTTAAAGTAGCTAACCAAGTTAAGTCACAGAAAATAATGATACTAACTACATATCAATTGCTTGATTATGAGCTCATGGATTCACAGAATGATCTATATTAGGTTGTAGTGTGAAGTACTACAATAAGTGAACTATATCTGAATATAACATGAGGTGTTACACACTAGAAATACATCAGATGAGAAGTATATCAGGAATCCTATGAGCTCTATTCTCAAGCTTAAAGTTCAGAATAAGATTATGTCAAAGAAGTAATGCAACAAACAAACTAATTATTATGTAAACAACCAGAATACCGAGCAATTATCTTATGAATCCTTTGATCTTTTATTCTCAAGCATAAGTGTACTCATAATACTGTATATAAAAAGTAAAGTGGATAAGCAAGTTTGATATTTCAAAAGAAATTGAAGATACTTTAATTATTTTGATGTTATGTCAGATATCACTATATAGTAGACTAGTATTTTTCCTATGGAAATCTTTGATTCTCATTCCTCCTGTTATCATATTTTTATAGATTGCTATGTTGATGATTACATTGGAAATTCTCAACTGGTACTGGCCAGAGTTTCTGAAGAACCGATGATAGAGAATTTAGTCAATTTATTTTATTTTCCTTTTGGTGAATGTTGAGTAGTCCCCTACCTAGACTAGAAGGTTCCTGCGTAAACAGGGTAAGGGTTTGTAGAGTTTTATAAGTTGTTGCTTTGTTGATAATACAATTATGTATTTTGATATATTATTTATGTTCAAATTTAACATCTTAAGAGAAAGCGTTTTATGCGTTCAGGAAAGTAGGCTCATATGTAATATATATATACTCCTCAAAGGTCAAGTAAAGAAAACAAGTAACAACTGCTCATTATAAGGTTATGGCTTAAGCATAGTCTTATGGTGTGAAGGGTGTTACACGGTCTTGGGGCCTGCAAGGTTACTATTCACCGGCCCAAAATTTTTTTTTGATATGTCTGTTGTAACACCCTAATAATTAACCCAATACACCTAGGCGGATTGATTAATTAATTACTAGACTTTACTCTTTGCTTCAGTTCCTTAATCATGCTTTGAAAATACTTAGTGAAATTACGAGCCATTTTTTTTTTAAACATAATTGAAAACGTGAGCCGCTTAACGTGAATGATTTAGCAAAATTTAAAAGACACATAGAAATTTACAAACATCACATCATAATATATTGGCTCCATCATATGCATCCATAATTACATATCATATAGATATTTTGCCTACCAACAGAATAAGACTAAGTGTAGGCAATCTAACAAAACATAAATAATATATGGATGGAAGGACATCCATTAATGGCACCTAGTAATAACACTCCAGGGATAGGGATAGATATCTGAAATATATGAGTGAAACTAGCAGGATCAAGTTCAGTTACCCGGTGACAGCCTCAATGTGATTCACGAACGCTTCCTTGTTTTTGAAGACGAGATGGAAAGAAAAATAGAGGGAGTGAGAAACTTATAAAAAGAATCTCAGTAGGTACTCACCTCATGATGCATTGTGTCATCATCATCGTCCCCAGGAACCTCGGGGTTATTATGAAATAGTGAGCATGCTAAGATTGATTTATTAAGTTCGAAAATATACTTTACCAAGGTTCGTCGTTTTAATCATGCGTCTTATAATGCATCATAAACTTAGCATGTCATGTTCATAATGAACTTTTCCTTTTATCAACACATCGTATTCTTCATCATCATATCATAAATACTATGCATAAAAGAACATCATATTTCTCATCATCAAATCATATATACTATGCATAGAAGAACATCATATTTCTCATCATCATATCATAAATACTATGCATAGAAGAACATCATATTTCCCATCATCATCTCATAAAATGCTATGCACAAGACATAGTGCACATATTTCATTCCTTTAGTGTCCTAGGTGACTTAAAATCTTGTCATCATCATCATTATTTTCCTTGGGGCCACCCTATACTCCACCCTTTTGGGAGTAATCTAGGTTATGAGCTCATACCTTACTAGTCGTCACTAGCATATACTTATCCCTTTTGATAAGTTAATGTCCCGACTCTACCCTTTTGAGAGAACGGGCTAGGGGCAAGAATCACCTTTTCACCACCTATAGTCTGATGGGTCCAAAGGATCATTTCCTCATAATTTTAAGTCACCATTAAGTCTTTGCATGTTATATCATAATATAACTCTAATTCATAATCATCAAGATGCATAAACATTCTCATTGTTTGCAACAGCAACTATATCATGCAAACTATGAAGTCATTCAATGATATCAAATACTTAATAAGCATCAAATCACTACATAGACTTATCATTTCAAACTTCAAAGAACCATCATCATAAATTCTTCCAAAAACTTCTTAAACAACCGAAACTTTAGAATCGGTAATCTTAATTATCAAACTAATTAATCATGCATCTAAAGGATTCATTATCATCATTACCATTAATTATAAGCCTTAAGAATATTATTAAACTATATGGGACAGCATAGGCAGCAAGTTATATTTAAGGCTTCATGGTGTGCTAGAAGTTGCATTTTTAACCCTTTCTCGTTACCGGCTTTCCTTATGGTGCTAAAATTAATTACTAAACCAATTATGAATCATTCTCTCAGCAATAAACCATGATTATCACAACTTCAAACATATTAAACCATCATCATACAGTAGTACTAAACTCAGATTAGTGGCCGAATCATGAACCTCATATAATTGCTAGAAGTCACATTTCAAGTACACATGTGATCCTGGTTTACCGTAAATATTTGTAAAACCTTGAAACTCCTTTAGAAACTAATTCTTTTTGTTAAAATTGAAAGAAGTCATAGGACTTTAGGCCTTCCTCAATCATGAGGCCGTTTTATACATTGAAAGAATGTTCATGATTAAAATTTTCACTTAAGATAAAAGGAGCAAGTCTTGATCTTAAGAGATTTATGTGATATCTTAGAATCATAAACATGCTATGCAACCTCATTTTAATCTTGTCATTATAAGGTGATAACTTGGAATTATAAACATGATATGCAAACCATTTCTTTATCTTTAAGATTTAAGGTGATAACTTGAAAATTAAACATGATGCAAGAGCTTGAAATATAAACATGATGCAAGAAACTGAAGGCGTAGTCGCAGGACCAGTGGAGGGAGAAGAGAATCTTAAGAAACCGGAGCGGCGTAAATGGACCGGTGAAGGGAGAAGAGAATTATTATTACATCTTTTTAAGCTCCAATCTCAAGACTTCTTAAAGAATCAATTCTTTAACTCCAATAATCTTATTTCTTTGCTTGTGATACTTGGGCAAGTCTTTGAGCTCTAGGATCTTTAGGTGATGACATAAAAATAAACATGTCATGCGTTGATTCTTTTAGCCATTATAAAATAAAGTGAGAGCATAAAATAAATATGAGATGCAACCTCTTTATTATCTTTGAAGATTAAGTGACAACTTGAAATATAAACATGAAATGCAAGCTTGGAAATTTAAACATGAGATATGCAAGTTCATTTATTTATTCTTGAGAATTTAGTGATGACATTAAAAGTAAACATGGTTATGCAAGGCATAAACTTAAACATGGATGCAAGTTCATTTTATTTCTTTACTAGAGCTCTTCCAAGACTTTAGAGAAATATAAATTCAACCCAATATATATATCTTAGCAAGACAAAGTGAAAAATACATCTTTCAAGTTCTAAACTCAAGATCTTTATTTTTACATCATAAAAACATCATTCTTTAAAGTTTTGCATCAAGTGGAATTTTCAAGCTTTAAAGGCCTAACTTGTGATGGATTTACAACCAACACTCAAGGTCCTCATCATCAAGCTATCATCATATTCCTTCTTAGGCCATTTGGCCAAAATCATTAAAGAAAAATAAGGAAAGAAAAACCGAAATTGTAAAGCTTTAAAAACTAGTGAAACCTTCAAGTTTTAGAAGTCTAACTTGTGATGGCTTTGCAACCAACACTCAAGAACCTCATCATCAAACCATGGTCTCATCATAATCTAGGCCATAAGGCTGAAATGTTTTTAAAAGAAAGGGAAGACAAACGAAATTGAGAGCTAGAAGAAAGTCCATGAAATCATCATTTTTGAGCTAGAAACATAACTTGTCATAGCATAAAATGAACTTAGAAACAACTCCCTACCTAATCTGATTTGAAGGAAAGGAAGAGAACTTGGTTTCTTGGAGTGAAATGAAAGAAAATATTCTTGAAAACTTGAAGAAAGAATTCAGCCAAGAGGAGGAGGAAATGAGAGCTTTTGGTGCTTCTAAGAACTAGAATTGTGTAAGTTATGATCAAAGGCTTCTAACACTCTTCAAGCATGCCTATTTATAGAGATTTTGAAGCTCATAAATGGACAAATGAAGGAGGAAGGCTGATGGATTTTCATGGGGAACAAAGGAGGAAAATCATTCCTTGTTTAAGGCATGTTTTATGCCATGTTTTAGGGAATTTTTGGCATTTTGTTTTAGTGTATCTTTGGGCAATTATTCTGATGCATAATGGCATCAATAATTTCGTCCATTACAGCCCAAGGAGGAGAAATTTGTGTGTTCCATGTATTATTTAGGTGTAGGCAAGGTATTCATGCAATTTAGAGAATTTACGGTTAAGGGCTTAGGTGAATTAGTAAGCAATTTGAGTGTTTTAAAGCAATTTTAGGTTCTAATCAATTTAAATAAATAATTTTGACTCTAGATTAATAATTAGAATTTAATAAGCTTTAATTTGAGCCTAATATTGCTTAGGTTTTGTTAGACAATCAAAAATCTCAAAATTTGTAAAACTACACAAAGACGGGGCAAAACGGTCATTTTACTTAAAAATTGCCCGAGACCACCCGAGCTTAACCAATGGTTAATCATGGCTTAAAAACACCTTTTAACACATTTTAGTGAGGTTCAGGCTAAGTGGCACGCAATCGAAGTTAAAACGGGCGAGGGCGTTTTGGTCATTTCGCGTCGGAGCTCAAAATTAGGATTCTTCTCCTCTATTAACACACATAACACAAACAATCCCTTATTAACATCAAAACATCCCCTTGAGGATGGGTGGGGCCCACGATCCTCATTTTCTGAGTAAAATAACCTCAGGGGCATTTTGGTCATTTTACACGTACAAAATTGGGGTTTGCAATACTTGCACAAATTGCTCCTAACTTCTCTTCTAACGTTATATTCCTTTATTAAGGATTGTTTGGTCTCAAATTTTATATAATATTTACCTATGGTAATTCGGTAATTCCTAATGACAGTAAAAATTACAGTAAAAATTGGGCGTTACATTTCTTGGCCACCATCATTGCTAAACTGTTATATTTTTAAAATTATAACTAACAAAATTCAAATTAATTTTTAAGTAATTTTTTCGGTGTTACGTGGGTGTGGCATTACGACCCAACACTTAATTCCTGTATGTTGTAGGTTACTCACAGGTCGTGTGTATGTGCTTTTTGGTTGTTCCTTCAATGCATCAGTCTTTACCTAAGTTCGACCTCGCTTTTCCCTATGATGGTGTGCTTCTTCATATGGCATACCCAGGAGGTATTTGATATCCCGATTGCTCACCAGGCACCTCCTCCAAGTGGATGCACCTTCCTCTTCATCATCATCCTTAGACTCGGACCCACAGGGTCCTACACCCTGGCAGAGGCGAGGCTATCATATCGATGGCCAATGGCTTCCTGGAGGAGGACACAAGGTTTTCAGGGACTCTTGGCTTGTACATAGTAGTAGTGTAGTGTTAGGATTTTACAGCCTAAGATGATATACTATTAGATGCTTTCAGGTCCGTTTGTATCTATATGTGATTTTGTTGGACCGGATACTCAGAGGCTAGGTTTTTAGGTGATTGCTAGTCCTTTTGATATTGAGTCCTGACTAGCTTAGGGTTAACTAGTTTGTTTGCTAGTATGATGTATATATTGTAGACTTAGAAATGATGTTCATATATGGAGATACAAGCTTTGAAACATATATGCCTAAATTACTTTATTGCATTGTATTTCGACTAGTATAGGCTACAAATGTAAGTAATACTCTGCTAATTCCTGTGTTAATGCTCGAGTAGAATATGGTAATTAAGAGGGTGTTACATTCACCCCTCTTGGGTGATGTTGCCATGGCTAACAAGAGTCTTTAGAGGTGAAAAGCGCCAAATGTTCACATTTGCTAACAAGGTAAGATCATTCAAGCTTTTGTTAGAAAAGGCGTGAGACCCTCTATAATGCTTTCATGTTAATTATGTGTTTTTAATAGGTTCTATCTTTCTAGTCAAGTAGGATAAAGCTTGCTACTTTCAAATCATTGAATGAATCCCTGACTAGGTTGCTGTTTATGTTTCTTTGATTGCATTATATTGTCTTGGTAGGAGGAAAGTTAAGACGGTAAGCACTTCTAGTTTGTGCAGAATTTCTATTTCTATTTTTTCCACTAGATAATGAAAAATCTAATCATAATCTTCTCTTTCTTTTCTAGAGTATCTTTTAACCCGATAAGTAGGAGACTAATTTCTTGGAATACAGTTAGATGCCTAAACCAGGTCTTCCCAGTGTTTTTTTTTCTTTCCTGTTGGGAGAGAAGACATCTTAGAATGGCTATTTAGAGTTGCAAAGTGCTACAAGATCAAAATATTTATCCAAATTCATTTTCTCAAATAATGTAACATGTATGTTCTTGGCTGGATAAGTAAATACTACATCTGATCAACACCACTCTCATTTTTATTTATCAAACAATGCTAGCAATTTGGATCATTAAGTGCTTGACTTACAAAATATAGCTGCCATGAATGTGCCCATCAATGTTTGAAGATGTTTTATAAACAAGTCAAATAAAGGCTTCTAGTTTATTATGCCAAACTTTTCTCTTGATGGTCTTCTTTTCTTTATTTGATGATTCTTCCAATTTGATGTTGAGGTTTGCTATTTCAAATGCTTAATGGTGTTTGTTGTTTTAGCTACTAAATTATTTCTTTTATGCATCATAGAAATTCATAAGTTGGAGCTTCAGTTGGAGCTATGGCATCTTGTATGTAATTTGCAAAGCCAAATCTTCCTCTTTCCAGCTAGTGTATGAAATCTTTTTTTTGACCAAAAAGAATCATAGGTAAATTGTCTTCTAAACATTTTTTTTTTCATTTTTAATCTTTAGACAGTGGAGACTTCTTCTCAAATAGTATTAGTGATCTTATTAGCAAAGTTATTGTTAAGCAATATTAAGATTATATTTGTCCCATTTTTCTGAATTTTTTCATGTCAATTTGACTTTTTTTTCCAAGTTGTTTCTTTGTGTAGATTTCTATTGGTTATTTTTTAAAGATTGGCTGATGATTTTATGGCATTTTGCAGCTTTAGGGGGTTTGGAAAGCCAATTTATGTGGCATTCTGATAGTTTCAAGAAAGCCAAACCAACAAGCAATTAGCTGCCTCATTTTTCTTGTAGTTTATGGCACTATGTATAATAATGCCTTTGGTTAAATGCCTTTTTATGCTGATCATAATGCTCTTGAACTCCCTATGATTACAATCTTTTTCTTGGACCTTAATGGTGATAGCTCTCTAAACTTCATTAAAAAATGGTTCAACTAATTTGATAAATCCAGAGTGAACAAACTTTCATTTGTGCTAAATCCTAATTGCACTGGTAGAAGAATCTACTAGACGATTTCATCCTTGTAAAAAGTATGTACTTCATACTTTGAACTTTATCTTATTTGAATGCTATTAGGTGCTTGAACTAAACAAGTAGTTGAAAGCATTGATCATATACATCTTGGGTTCTAGCAGAGAAATGAAGTCTTATTCTTAGCAAGTGGTCTATTAGTATTCTGGAAATGCTTTGAGCAGGATAATAGTTGCACCCATGTTGATCTTATATGATTCTCTATTTTATATTATTTTCCTTGTGATACATTTTTTTTGGCAGGTTATGGATGGTGGCATCTGAGTCTTTATTGCCCTTCATAGTTCATGATACTCAATGGTATGCTTGGAACTAAGGCTTTACATATTTATTGAAATTGTGTATGTTCTTGATGGAAAAATAGTAGTAATGGTTAGGTTCTCTTTGGCTATGCTTTCTTTTTGATTTTTTCAGATTTAGGAGTTTCATTTGTTTTGATTTCATTCAAGAGTTTTTGAGATTAGGAGTACCAAATTTTAAAAAAATTAATTTATTGACTAAAAAAGTTTGTATTCAGTTTTAGGTTGTTATGGAAACTTAATTTGTTAGTAATTTTGTGATTTTTGCTTCATTGTTATAGTGACATAATAACAAGCATTAAACAAGTTCTCTCCTAAAAGAATGAAGTGAGACACTATTCTTATGAATCACTTGTTTGTATATGGAGTGCTTGGAAGAGTTTGTCTTTTTCCTCCTCTTATTTGCAATATTCCACAATGAGGAAGCCAACTTATCTTTCTTATTTTTGCTTTTAGTCATTTTACTTGTTCTTCCTAGTTCTTCCAGTTTCTCATTCTACAAGATTTTGTTGTGTAATTTTTACTTCAATTTCAGGTTGAAGACTTAGAATCACCAAGCCGGCAAGACCCTTCTTCTGCTAGCCATGACCTAAAAAAAGAGGGACCGTCCAACAATTAGCATATTCTTGATTGTCTATGTTTTTCAATCTTAGAATAATGGAACTTCACTTTCTATGGTGTTGTAAGATTATAAATACTTCATATTTTGTTTTATGATTTTGTAACAAGTTCAAATGTTTGAGACATATAAGATATTGTGATATGTTATCTATTGTGAGACACTTTCTATTATAAGTAATGAGTAATTATAATTTCAATATTTGTTCTATGTTTGAATTTTATGGATGTTTGAAAGTATTTGTAATAGAAAGAAAGTTATTGTGATTATATTAATGAGAAAGAGTATATGGAGGCTAAACATTGTTATATTTTGTCTTTAGGTTCAAGGCCGCGTGTAACACCCTAATTTTTAACCTAATACGCTTGAGTCGCATTCCGATTAATTATTAGTTGTTACGCCTTTGTCTTAGAACTTAACTTATTCTTCTTTAAAATACGAGTAATAAAAAGATGGCTAAATTTTTTTTTTGAACTTTAAAACTAAAATGTGACCCACGCGTGCGCATAGATACCAATTAATACACATATGACATAGCAATCATATAAACTTTCATCATGGCATATATATGTAAATCATAGTATAACATACACAAATCATATTAACATGCCATAACCATAACATAATAGCAATGTCCTATACGTCAGACATCCTAAGATACTAAACTCAACAATAAGGTAGAGCATACACTAGTTCAATGTTAAACATAACTATACCAAAACTAGATGAGTCTCCATGCTTCCACTGCAACCTCTGACGGTAGGTAACGTGACTCCTATGCCCACGCCTCAAGGAAGATCACAAACAACCGCACCATTCATGTTTGGAGGCGACACAGGAGAAAGAAAAGGGATGAGAAACTTATTCAAGATTCTCAGTAGGGCTCCTCGACTCTAACACAAGTGTCATTGTCATCGCCCCCAGCTACTTCAGTTTTCATTATGAAGGAAATGTGCATGCATAAAGTTCAATTTTAAACTTCTCAAAATCCCTTTATCCGAAGTGGGTGTCTTTTAGCATGGGTCTTAATGACATGAATGCAATAGGTATCTCATGTATGCATGGCAATACCTTAATGAACATAATTAACACATGTAAAGAGCACATATCACATGATTAAATTAACCAATAAAACAATAATGTAACATATGCATATGCATCTTTACTTTATCATGATTGAACTTTCAAGTTCATTTCTTAATGACCACCCTCGTACATCATCACCATAAACCAACCATCTCACCTTTCCGGTGATTTTACAGTCATCACCAAAACTCCACCTCACCGATTGCCTAGGATGAACTCAATCCTAACTAGTCGTCGTTAGATTTAATATGGGGTAATAGAGGGAAACACATCACTTTCTTATCATGAGTATACAACTTTCTTGATCACCTCTCATAACCTTTAATTTGAGGAGTCTAGAGGATCACTTCCATTTGTATAATGTCACCTTTAATTCTTAGCATATTATGTTAAGATGCAAAGCCATAACCATATCATATACTTTTCTCATGCGTTTTGAACATATGCAACTTTACAATATTCCAAGTGAAATTATATCATGCCATATCCATTCAAAATCAAATAACTAAACATATAAGACCTCAATTTTATAATTCCTCAAGCATATGGAAAATCACAACATTAACTAATCTTTCTTAAATTTAATTCTAGATTGTTCTTATAAATAAATTTGTATCTTTATGGCAACACAATAAGTAACTTTTAGATTAGTAGCAAAAATTAGAGAGCTCAATAAAAGGATGTCTACTTTTAATAAGATGTATATTTCATGAGTCAAAGTTCTCATGTGAGTTGAAATGGTGAGTCTTGAGCACTAAGTTAATCAAGTGATGGCATAATTTTAAACATGCAATGCGAGCTTCATTTTTAATCTTGGCATTATAGGGTGATGGTAAGAAAACATAAGCTATGCAAAGCTTTAATTTAAATATGAGAATGCAAGCTCTAGTTTTAAATCTTTACATTTAGGTGATGACTTGAAAATAAATATGCTAGACAAGAAATGTAAACATGAATGCAAGGTCAATTCTTTATTTTTAGTGCTCAGGCCCCTTAGAGTATTCACTCTAATCACATTTCAACTTTAAGGTTGAAATAGGTAGGCTTTGAGATTAATTATTTAGGTGATATGAAAATGCAAGTTCTCGTTTTAATCTTTAAATTTAAGTGATGACTTGAAAAATAAATATGCTAGACAAGAAATGTAAACATGAATGCAAGTTCAATTATTTATTTTAGTGCTCTAGGCCCTTTAGAGTATTCACTCTAAATCATATTTCAACTTCAAGGTTGACATAGGTAGGCTTTGAGATTAATTATTTAGGTGATATGAAAATGCAAGTTCTTGTTTTAATATTTAAGTTTAAGTGATGACTTGAAAAATAAATATGCTAGGCAAGAAATGTAAACATGAATGTAAGTTTAATTCTTTATTTTAGTGCTCTAGGCCCCTTAGAGTATTCACTCTAAATCACATTTCAACTTTAAGGTTGAAATAGGTAGGCTTTGAGATTAATTATTTAGGTGATAACATAAATGTAAACATGAAATGCAAGGCTTAAATATAAATATGCAATGCAAGGACTTGAAATATGAATGCACTCCATTTATTATTTCTTTAGTCCTAGGCTCAAGATTACCATTTAACAACATAATATCTTCATTTGCTAAAACCTCTTAAAAGTAAAATCTTGAAGCTTTAGAGGTCAAATAAATGATGGTTTTCAACCAACACCCAAGATCCTCATCATCAAGCTATGGTTTCTTTATTATGTAGGCTATCAAGGCTGAAAATAAAGAGAGAAGAAAAGGAAAAATAAGAAACCGAAAATGTGGAGGAGGAAGGAGGAATCAATATTACAACATCTTAAACCAATGAGCAGAACAAAAAAAGAATAGCAATCTTTAAAACAACTCCTTACTAAAGGTGTTTTTCTTTTGAAAGAGAAAAGCTTGGTCTTCAAAATGTGATGAGAAGAACGTACCTCAAAGAAAAGGAAAAAAGGTTTGTCTCGGGTTTTTGATCTTGGAGGTGGAGATGTTATGTGTTTAAAGGAATTTGTATGGTGGTTGTGTAGTGGTTTGACGTTAGGAAATGGTGGAGGATGGTGGCTTCTTGGAATAATGAAGAAGGAGTAGAAGAAGAACTCTTTGAGCTTAAAGAAAGAAAACTTGAAGTTGTAAGTATGAGCAAGTCTTTTTGCAAGTTCTTGATGCCTATTTATAGAAAATAAAACACAAGGGAGGTGAAATGGCAAAGAAGAGAAAAATATCTCTTTGCATGGCATGGCTTTGGGTATGGCTAGGTATGGTTCAAGGCATGGCTTAAGGTATGGCTAAGTATGGTTCAAGGCATGGCTCAAGGTATGGCTAAGTATGGTTCTTTAAGTATATTTTAATTGAATTTCAACATGTGATGGATGAAAATGGAGGAGGGTAGGTGATTTGTTTAGGAAAATGGGGAGGTGAAAATCTCATTTTAATGTTGGTTTATGGGTATGTTTAGAAGTTGATTTGGTTAGGTCATGGATTAGGGGTTGTAATTTAGTGTTTTAGGTGAGAAAATTAGTAATTAAGGTGGCTCAAGACAAGATTAAAGAGTGCTCTTACTGATAAATGCAAATCCACCTTTATTAGGGAGGAATCTCATCATGTGACCATTTCCATGATTTAAGGAAATTAGAATATGAATTTTACTATTCATGAAAATGTGACATAAAGTCTTAAATTAAGAAAAGGATTTTGAGTTTCTCTAAGCAATCTTAGGTTCTAATTAACCTTAATTAATTATTTTGACTCTAGATTAGTAATTAGGATTTACTAATCTTTAATTAGCGCCTAATATTGCTTAGGTTTTGTAACACCCGAGGATCAGGGTTAGTGATCACTAGTGCGAGAAACACAAACAGGAGCCTCTGCCTCCAGCGGAGGTATGAGAAGTCTACCATATCCCGAGAGGGATCCTTGAACCGCAGATGTACTACTTAAGGAGGGCTTATATGAATTGATTGGTACTACCTATGCCACAAAGATGCATCTTTATTTCGGTAGCCCTCACAAAAGAACTCCAATGAGTGTGCTTGACTTGTAATTTTGATGGGTGACCTCTGGAACGGTTTCCAGGAAGTGTGTGAGTGAGGACAAAGCACGTGAAAGACCCATGTTGGTTTATGGGGAATCTGTCCATAAGCAGGAGGATGTTACAGGTTTGTAATCTCATTAGGCCCAAAATGCACTTAGCTAGGGGTATAATTTTTCAAACCTTCCTCTCAGGCTACCCAGGCTCAACCTGAGTTCATTATTTAAAACCTTTGGGTGAAGTCCAGGCTTATCGGCACTTAATTTAGTGTTACTTAGCCTTAGGGGCATTTTGATCATTTTGCACATTAAACTCAAAAATGAGAATTTTCCACACAGGTTGAATCCCCTTTCAACATCAAAACATCCCGAGGATGACTGGCGTCCTCATTTTCCTGTAAAATGACCTAATTATTTTGGTCATTTGTACACGGAAAATTTGGGTGTTACACCGCAATTATAAAAGTAAATATTAAGCACCACATTTTGCGGGGCTTAGACCGCCGTTAAATTATTCAAGTGATTTAAGGATTATTAATGTTTTCAAAGATTTTAATTTGTATTTTTTGCTGCGGCCACAAACCGCCGCAATGTTTCACGTGTCATTTTTTCACCTACATTTTGCGGCTTTTAATTACCACTAAGGCACGAGGTCCTTTTGCCCGGTTATTTTAGACTAGTCCAAACCGCTGCAATATGGCTTGGTGTTGGTTGACATGGCTGGAGCTGAGAACTGCCATGGTGGCATTTAGCCTTTGAACCTCCACTAAATTCCTTTTTCCTGGTAATGATTATTTCCAAATTAGTGGGTCTGAGACTAACCATTTTATTTCACATTAATACTTTATCAGTCTGGACTATATCCAATGTCTTTAACATTTCATATCATAATAAGTTATCAAGGACCATGTCCAAAGTCTTTAACATTCATATTAATACTTTATCAGTGGGGACCATGTGCAATATCTTTTCATATATATAACTAAATACTTTCTTTTAATGTGGGTACACATAATGAAATTATACATAACATACATATCATCATTAACTTAATGGTTCATGTACAACATCATAATAACTTTTCAAATAAACAAAAATGTAAACACTTGATACTTTAAAACAATTAATGCCAACATATTTGAAACATTGAGCACAAAATCGAAATCCATAATATCTATATGTGTCTTGTGCTAAAATAATAAAATGTAATAGAAGTGGAAATGATTGTAAAATATTAATTGATGATCCTTGGCTTATGCTTGGATTATAATTCAAAATAAAAATGTCAAAACAATATAGAGGTTGGCTAATGCAAATCGATCATAGGAATAGTGGTACAATTGTAACAAGTTAATCATATAAAACATACTTAAAAATAATTATATATATAATAGAATCAGAAACAATAATAAAAAAAACAATGCAAATAATCATCAACATAATTATGTTCAACCATTCATTCCAATAAAAATTCCTTTTTGGCTAAAGCTTCAAATTTTAGGATTCTATAAAATAGAAAGTTTTGACACAAACCCCTACCTAAGGTGATGAACTATGTGAGAATGGGTATTTAGATGCTCAAAGCGTTGAAATTAAGCAAAGATCCTCTATGCTCCCTCCTTGCCTAAAACCAACATTACTACAAAAGTGTAGGTTGAAAAGTGCACAAGAAGGGGGTAGAATCGTGTTTATCTTTTCTTTCCTTTTTAGTTTATGAAAAACTTAAACAAAATACTATCAAGTGTGAACTTGAGTTGGAGGAAATAGTGTCAATATATATGAGAAAGTGACTTGTTGAACTAGAAAAGAGATATGAAAAACAAGTTTGAATAAGTTTTATAGAAGAACAAATATGATAAGCACAAAACAGAATATAAAGGAGATTCAATGGAGAGTGAGGATACTACATAAGAGTTTTTATTGGTTTGGCCAACCTCGGACATCTAGTTTTAATACCGTTGAGTCTTATTAATCAACCCTTTCTCTACCATGAAAAAGTCATATAGTCTTTCAATAGCCTTCGCAGCTATCTTACGTGACTAGTCACTCATTCTACTATCACTTCCAAGTAGTCTTTGACTAGCCTCTTCAAGCTACCTCTCAACGATCACTCCTGGATCGGGTTACAAAGAATATCTTTGGGTTGGTTCACTCAAACAAACAAACACTCAAGTTTTCTTTAGATGAATCAGTAGATAAGCCGAAACTTGGGTGACTTCTTTCTTACTATTCTTTTTAGGAAGAAAGTATATCTAATAAGAATAAGATAAAGAAGATTTTTTTAAGGAATGAAATTGATTACAAGCAGGAAAATTTTATAAAGATGAGGGAGAATTTCTTCAGCGTTTAAGCACAAGATAATGATCAAAAGTCTTGAGATATAAGCACGCCATCTTCTTTTATACTTGATTTTCATTTATAACCATTGCCTTTGATTTGTTTTTCCAGTGACACATGTTGATATTCTTTTTATATCTCAGAAATGAAGTCTAGAAGAGTGGTTTACGTGTCTATTACCTTTTACACTGGCAGAAGCCATTGTCTAATAGAGATTTCTTAGTCCATCTTCATAAACTACTTTTTACTTTCTGAACAAAGTTTCTGAACTTTTTCTTCTAGAAGCTAGGGCAATTCACTAAGTTGAAAAATATGTCACTATCAATCCTTGAATGAGTTTGACTTTAAATTTGAATTTCAAACTTTCCTTCCTATTTATGTAAAGTGCATCGTTTATAGTAAATTTGCTTGTTAAAGTACCGTTTATTTGGACTTCCTTTTGATCTTTTATGCTTCAATAAGAGTTTATTGCAATTGATATATCATGATCATGATGATTGAAGATGGTAACCACACTTTGCTTCAGAGTTGGATTGAAATCTTCACTTGAATGACACTTTTTGAAGTCATGTGATACTTTCTGAAGATCTATTCTTGGTTTCTTATTATTGATAACTTCCTTTCATGTTCTTACCATACCAAAGTCGATTTCAAGGATTATTTTTCACTTCGTTTAAGTTCTAAATCTCTTTGAATGAGATTCAACATATTTACACATGGTTTCATGAAAATAACATTTGTTCATGAAGTTGTATGTTAATGAGAACAAACCTATTTATATACTCAAGAAACTCAAGGAAACTATTAGTCTTTCTTCAAAATATTTTCACGAAATTGATTTTGTTATCACTAAAAAATTAATCACTAATGCTTTTGAAAAGTTATGGAACTAACCAAAAGATATGGAAAGATTGGAGCTCCAAATGCTTGGGGTTTATTTGTTTAAAGAGAACTTTGTACCAAGATGACGACTCAAGTTCAAGGTGAAGATTGATAATGATGAAGGATGGAGTGGTGAAGGTTGGAGAAGAAGTGAATAATGATGATGTAGAAAATGAGAGCTTGAAGAGAATGAGAATGGTAGGAAGCCAAATTACAATTGTAAGAGGAGAGTGTTAAATTTTTCTAATATAATGGTGTGTTTAGGGTTTGTATGTATCTCCCATCTTTCCCTCTTTTTTTATTTTATTATTTATATTCCTACTATTATTTTTTATTATTGTTATTATTATAGTTTCTATATATATATATATATATATATATATATATATCACATATATAATTACGTGTTATGTTATGATTATATATATAATTATTAATCATTAATATGTATATATATCATTATGTATATAATATTTTAATGTGTTTATATATAATTATGTAGATATTACATGTGTATATATATAAAAAGATATATTTGTTAAAGTTTTGGATCCCTTATTTGTTTGTTGCTATAAAATAGAGATTTAGAGATATTATATCTTTTAGCTAGTGTAAACATAATTTATAGAGATTTGGTGAAAGATTATTAATTATTTAAAATTTGAAACTAAAATGTCAATCTTGTAAAATTTTGCATATTCTCTCATAATTTAAATATTAGTTGATTATGGGATACTATTTATCTTCTAGAATCTTATTTTTAATTTTAATTCTTAAAATTAACAAATTTATTAAATGTTTAAAATTACCATTTTGTCCTTCATCTAATTAGGTTAACTTTTCTATTGATTTTTCCTGATTGATTAAAGCTTTGACTCATTTATTAATTAGTACATGATTAATTTATTAATTATTTATTCTAATAACTCATAAAAATGAGCTAGTTAATATAAAAGAAAATTGAGGATGTTACAGGATCTACATCTCATAATCAATGCTCTTTTAGGTCAACAAGAATTCACCCTCAAAGAAATTACCATCAAGTTGTACAAGAATCTCAAAGGAAGTCATGCCACGTTGTGTATGTGTAACAAAAAAATTAAATTAAACTGTGCCAATGCCAAGTCCTAGAGAAGAACATAAGCAAAACAAAGCAAAATCTTTTCTTTCTACATCCACACAAGAAATCACTAACCAAAGATCAAGAGGACTTTTAAAGCTTGTAGTGTTAGGCTAAGGTTGAGGTATGACACATCCTTTAGGCTTAATTTACTATATCAACTTAAAGAAACCTACATCTTACTTATTTACCTTCGGGTAAAACAATTACACTTTGACTACCCTCATTAGCAAAACATGAACAAGACATGACATTCATTCAAATCAACATAGGTTCAACAAGATAGATCTATAAATCATCCTAACAAGGGTTAAGATGACATATCACAAGTGGAGAGAGTACATAGAAAAGTGCACGAGAAGTGGGTTGAATCATGCTTCACCTTCTTTTTCTTTTTCTAAAGCTTAAACAAAAACTATCAAGTATAAAACTTGAAGTATAGTGAAGAGAGAGTTAGCGATGTTAAAGTAACTTTTTGAACACGACAAATATAATAAACTCGTATAAGTTGTTTATCATAAATCACAATATAATAAGCATAAAGAATGGAAAGAAGAGAGAGATAAAGAGAAGAAGAAGATACTACATGTGTTTTTATACTCGTTCCCAACTTGCCTACATCCAATTCTTAACCATCATTTCCACTAAAAGCCTTTCTCAACCAGAGTTCCAGAGTCAGTAGCCTTCCTAAAGCTCTCACCATGACCAAAGTACACTATGCCGTCACAACGAGTAGTCTTTAACCAACCACTCCAAGCGAATGCCATGACTAGCAAGTACACTCTTCACAACCAGTAATGATTAGTTTTTCCAGCTAACCCTATGACCAAGAAGTTCACTCCTACTATCAAGTTACAAGTAGTCTTTGCTTAGCCTTTCCAAGCTAACTCACAATAATCACTCCTGGATCGAGATACAAAGGTTTGTGTTTGGGTTTATCACTCAAACTAACCAACACTCAAGTTTTCATAAGATGAACAAATATAAATCTAAAAAATTTGAATGACTTATTTTAAAATTCTTCCAAGGAAGAATGAATATCTGGAAGAAATAGAAAGAAGATCTTTACAAGCAAGAAATTGATTACAAGATGTAATGAACTTTGCAACAACCCGGTTTTTTAGTATTATTGTAATAAAATGATTAATTGTGAATAATCTATAGAGATTTTGAAAATTTCTACAAACAGTTATGATTAGAATAATATGAGGAGTTTGTAAAAAAAATTAATATTATTAAAAATCAATATAATAATATTTTAATTTGGATATAGAATGAGGCCCTATAATTGGTATGATGACATAAATAAAATAAGGATAAGGGTAAATATATATTTTAACCCGTAAATTTCTTTTATGTTAATCGGGTATGAAAATAGTAATATTGTACATTCAAAATGGTAATAAACTGTACACCAAAACACTTAGTTGGTAAATAATTGATATTATCAGACCCAAATAATTTTTACTTATGACAATTAAATAAATATAGATATTTCCAATACGAAACAAGGGAAATTGATCTAGGATAATAATACCAATTAATTACTCTCCAAGTTAGTCATATATATAAATAAAAAAGAAATAGTTTTTTCCTCCTTTTTCCTGTGGGCCTACAACATTCTCGTTTTCTTCTTCTTCCCTTCATACATCTTCAAGTTTTCTCTTTGAAACTCCATTAAAACACCATATTTCCAAAGGAAACTCTTAGACAAACACCCAAACTAGTTCAAGAATACTTCCTCTACATCAAACTTAACTCAAAGCCTTCTTTTTCCTCTTCATATTGGTCCAAACAGCAACATATTTAGTGGCTTGAACATGGGTTTGAAGCTTTAGTTAGAAGAGGAAAAGCTAGAGAAAAGTTTAGCCAAAAAGCTTGGAAGAAAGGTAGGAAAGATTCTTTGTCTATTGCTTGTGATTGTTTGGCTATTTTTGCTAAATAAACTATTGATACATGCTTGAAATTATGTTATGAAATCTAAAATTATTTTCAAGACATACATATAGATGAACTTGAGATTAAAAATAATGCAATAGATAAAAGTCTTGTGGATTTTGGAATTGATGTAAGAGATTTACTAAGTAAATGAAGAGATTTTTAGTTCTTTAAAAGATTGAGAAATCTGGAAATTTTACCAAAATATTATTAGAAATAGTTTCATAAAATCTGAAAAATTGGTATTTTTGAAGTATGATGAGAAAGTTTCATGAAAAAGGATGAGATTTTGATATATAGAAGGAAAACTCTAAATCTAAGTAATTCCTAAGTTTTAAGAATTATAAAGTAAAAGTCCTATAAGTTTCTTCTGTGAAGAAATCTCATAAAAGTTTAGAGACTTTGGAAAAATCTCATAACAGTTTAATAGATTTTATGGAAAATCTTGTAAATGTTTAATTGTTTTCTTTCAAAAATCTCATGAAAATTTACTAGACTTTTAAGAATATCAAAGTTTCGCAAAATCTCATAAAATGTTTAGTAGATTTTAATGTTAAATCTCATAAAAGTTTAAGAGAAGTTTCATAAGAAGTTAAGAGATTTTGAATAGAATATCTCATAAGACTCCAAGAGATTTTGAACAGAGTATCTCATAAGACTTCAGAGATTCAACAGAAATCTCATAAGAATTCAGGAAGATCAAAGAAAATCTCATAAGAAATTGAGGAGATTTTCAAGAAAATCTCATAGTAATTTAGGAGACTTAACAGAAAATCTCATCAAGAGTTAAGGAGATTTCAAGAAAATCTCAAAGCAAGAGTATGAAATATAGAACTATTAAGAAGAGATTTTACTTGAAAATCATAAGATTTCCTACACAAATGTTAAAGCTCTTTATGAAGAAAGAAAACTTAAGAGAATAAGCTTTATGTAATATTAATTGCTTAATGGTAAGCTCATGAATTCACGGGTAGTAGTAGACGTGCTATGCCCTTGGAACTATATCAGTTGTAATAATTTACGCATTACATCGTTATGAGAAAAGGATGTATGGAAAGAAAGCGAGGCTATTCAGATGAGATGTAGTAGACGTACTCCATCTAGTGAACTATATCAGGTTGTAACGTGACGGTTACATCGTTCAGGACGATCAACAGAGAAGTATATAGAAGAGTCATATGAGTTCTACCATTAAGTTTAAAATTTTCTAATAAAATTAAGTCACAAGAAACAATGATACTAACTTGCAACCTTTATGTAAACAATCAAAATATTGAGCAATTATCTTGTGAATCCTACAATCTTTTTATTCTCAAGCATAAATGTACTCATAATACTATGTTAGTCAAGAAAGTGAATAAGCAAGCTAGATATTTCAGAAGAAATCGAAGATACTTTAATTATTTTAATATCATGCCAGATATCACGTGTAGTAGACTAGTATTTTTCCTATGGAAATCTTTGATTATCACTCCGCGTTATTATATTTTTACATAGATTGCTATGATGGTGATTATTTGTGGAGATTCTCAACTGGTATTGGCCTCACGTCCAGTTTTTATGTGAATGATAGAGAATTTAGTTAGTATTTCTATTTTCTCTTAACAAGTTTTTGAGTAGTACCCTAACTAGACTAGAGAGTTCCTGCGTGAACCAAGGTAAGGGTTGACATAGCTAAGTATATGATTGTTTTGCCATTGTATAATACAATTATATAGTATTGCTATTTTATTATGACCTAGAATTTATGTTCAAACTTAGCAACGCGTAGAGGAAACGCTTTATGTTTGTCTAGAAAGCAGGCTCATATGTAATATGTATATACTCCATCAAAGGTCAAGTAAAGATAACAAGTAACAACGCTCACTATAAGGTTATGACTTAAGCATAGCTTTATGGAGTGAAGGGTGTTACAAACTTTACAGAAAGATGAGGAGAAAAAATTCTTCAACATTTTAGCATTTTTTCTTTACAAAAGTTTCTTCAAATGTAAGCACAACATCTCTATTTATAAATGTTTTGTATTTGTGACCATTGCCCTTGATCGTTGTCCAAGTGACCCGTGTTGATCATCTATTTGTGTCTTGGAAATGCACTTGTCAGAGGAGTAGCTCGGCTTTGTCAAGCTGCAGAAGCTATTGTGAAAAGAGGTTTCTAAGGTCACCTTTAGAAACTACTTTTTACTTTCTAACGAGGTTTCTAAACTTTTCCTTTTAGAAGTTGGAGCAGTCTGACCAAGTTGGCAAAAGACATGTCATGTTAGTCTATGACAGGATTTGACTTTAAATTTGAATTTCAAATTTCCCCTTCTTTTCTTGTAAAGTGCACCATTTCACTCGCGAAATGTGCTTTCTTAAGAATATCAATTTTTGAAAATTTCTTTGATCTTCTAGTCTTCAATCAGAGCTTGTTGATGATGATATGATTATGATCATGTTGATTGAAGGTTGTAGTACATACTTGCTTTAGAGTTGAATTGAAATCTTCACTTGAAACGTATTTTTTGAAGTCTTGTGCTACTTTATGAATATTTGAACCTTGGTCTATTGTATGTAAAAAATTTTCTTCAATACGTTAAGTTGTATATGATCATTCCACGATATATTTTCACTTTCATTAAGTCCCAAGCTCTTCAAATGAGACAAACATGTTTGCACATGTCATGTGAAAATAATTTCGCTTTAAGAGACATGTTATACAAACGTAAACCTGTTTGTTGCTTTATGAAACTCAAGGTAAACACTAGTCCTTTTTCAAAATATTTTCTTCAAAATTGGTTGTTATCACTTAAAATATTTCACAATAAGGCTTTCTGAAGGATTCTAAAGCTAATAGAGAAGACAAAACAACAAATTCAAAAACATGAAAGAGGGAATCATAATCAAAGGATGATCAATTGATTGAAGACTTAGAATGAGAATCTCTACCTCTCTTTGTCTCCAAGTTCCTTAACTACTCTCCAAAACTTGAGCTCTCCATTCCAAATTAGGTTAAGTCTAATGGTATGTAGGGAATCCCCTTGGAATTCATGTATAAGAGAACTTAAACTTGCCAAATTTGGGGTGTACTTGGAAAGTACAAGGCCTAGTCCGTTCTATCAAAAACAAATTGTCATGCTTCAATGCAAGGCTCATCTGCTCTATGGATTGACGATTGTCCCTACAAACCAGACGGTTTTTTCATGCTTTGTCCTTACTCATACGCTCCATGGGAAAGCTTACCAGGAGGTCACCTATCCCAAAATTGCTCCAAGTCAATACGCTTAATCGTGGAGTCTTTAGACGGGCTACGAAAAGAAGATGTATCTTGTTATTATAGGTAGTACCAATCAATTCATATAGGTCATCCTTAACTATATAGTTCCATACTTACACAGTCTCAGGGTTCCTTTCATTCTGTGTATAATCGGTTCATTCATGTATCCCTCCGCTTAGAAGCCTGAGGAGCCACTCCCTTGTCCGTATCTTCTTGATCGGATCATTCCTCGCCTTGTTACCGGGCGTTACATCATTAGACTAGAGAATGACTTTAATGAAGGAGAGTAACGGTCTAGGTTTTATGCTAGAACATAAGTCCACTGCACTTGATCTAATAGAAGTATTGAGACAAACAAAATCACCAACATCAATAGAATCACTATGAGCAATGTCACCTTCTCCTACATTAAGGTTTCCTACATGGAAACTAGGTTCCCCCTTTTCCTAGTCCTTATAAGTTGTCTCAAGGTCCTTTCAATCTCAAGATCATATTTATACAACTTAGGATTGCATTCAGATCTAATTAAGCACATAATCTAGTATACAACGTTCAATATGTTGCTATACTACTCGAAGCACAAAATCATTTAAACAACTAAAGATTACTCACTTTTAAAAGTGTAAAATCACTATTAATTGAGGTTTAGCAAATATAGGACCACCATAGAATGAAATCTACATATTCCAGTAATAAAAAATTAAAAATAATTCTTTTTTTTAAATGAAAGTGATATAAATAAAGGTATTTTGAAAAATCGGGTACCTTGTGGCAAAGCAACATGCTTTGCAATAAAACCATGTTTTCCGTTAGCCCATCGATTTGAGGTAAATTAGTGAAGAAAATTTTAGAAATTATGAAAACCACTAGTGATCTAAAAAACACTAAAAACAACATTTAAATTGTGAAACTTAGCATAAGTAGGTGGGCTCATTGTCTTCAGGAATGAGTTTTACTCAAAATGCCGAAAACCTTTGAGACACTTTGCAAAGAAAACTAAATAACTCTAAAAAATGAGCACAAATAACACTTAAACTATCCAAAATCACACCTAAACTACATTATACTCAAAAAATCAATCAAGAAATGTATTTACATGCATTAGCAAGATCAAATGACATCTTTCATCCTGGGTATGGCACCAAATTTTGACTTGAGTGTTTAGCTTGATCAAATTACAAACAAATCATATCACAATTGTAGGCAACATAAGTTATCTTTTTCATGGATGAGAGAAAAATTTGATCATAGAAGAAAGAGTAATTTTAGCAAGCAATTGTAGAGAATAAAATTTAAAAGGAGAGATTAATAAATGAGGTACACTAATTCAAGAAGCCAAAGAAAATCATATCAAATTCAATCACATACTATCAAAATAAAACCATATCCCAACTGGTGAGGCTCCAACTTTTCTAAATCGAAATCTTGCATTTGGATTATTATTCTTGGACCGGTCAAACTCACTTGCATCCTCATGCGAATTGTGTAACATCCTGAAGTATAACATCATCCTTAAGCCATGACATTAGACTCAAGAGTTTTTACTTATAAATTAGTGGACCTTTCTTAAATATCCATAGCAAGTTGATTGATTTGTACCATAACTAATTCGTTATTTTATTAAAATCTATAACCAAGAAACAAAACATTTATGAAAGATAAAGTCAAGTACAAAAGGAAGCTCTTCTATGAGCTTTGATAGAGGCTTGTTCTCTATTGTATTTAAAATATATACATATAACTAAATACAATCGATACAAGCCTCAACCACTAAACTACTGGAACTCCATTCTTTCATGTAGCAGCCTCACTATTTCTTGATCAACCTAGATGACACAGGAACACAAACATATAGGGGTGAGAATTTTGAAGTTCTCAGGAGGGCATTCCCCAAATATACAATTATAAATGTTATCGTAGTCGTTCTAGCCACTTTGGTTTATTAAGAAAAGGTGATCATGCATTACATAACAATGATTCATTTTTAAATTTTAAAATCATCGTTCCAAGTGGGTTTATTTTAACATTCACTCACTATTTGCACATATGTCATGATGTTCAAACACATAGTAAATCATCCTAGGTAGACAATTAAAGAATAGTATGCACATGATATATAAAGCAAAGTTATCTTAAAGTGCCTTGGTTTTACTTGTCGTCATAGAACTTAATTCCATGCATTTTTCTTTTTATCGACATAGGAAAGACTTAGTTCATACCAAATGGTATCTATAGCGGATAACACCACACATGGGAAATAGAATGCTTATCGAGGACTAAGCTCATTCTTATACGTGAACATTGGACTTCATTTTTTTCCTCTTTTGAATCACATACAATATATTCCTAGCCAATACGTCTACCAACTCATAATATCTATAGGGAAGTTCCTCTTTTTGCCTTCCCCTCAGTCAACATAAGTCTTATTTCTATTTTGTCCATAAGTCAAAACATATACGATTGAAGTTCATACATTCTCTCTTGCCCCATATATGCATCATTTACTTTTCTTTTTTTCAAAAGGATGCATAAAGTAAATAGAGGCATTCATTCACAATGTGATTTCAATCATACCTCATAAACCAATCTTTACTTCCTCTAGCTTGCATTTATATATTACAAGTCATATGCCCAAGTATTCACAATCAAGTATTCATGTCGTACTTGAACCAAAATACCATTATATCATTAATCAAGGCATTGGTATAATTCCACATTGGTAGATTCACCCCTATATGGAAAATTTTAGTTTTCATATCAAACAACCAAATCCAATGCTACAAAAATTACCCATGACACTTTAATGTGTCCATAAGGTCCTGTAAACTTTCAGAGTAATAGTTTTCTAGCTACGTTAACAAAATTATACAAATTCAATGTCAAGAAACCCCAATTCCAGTTACCGCTTGAATCCCAAATTTTATTACCATATCAAATGGGCATCTAAAATCCCATAAAAATTTAGCGTTGGACTTCAAGATGTCCTCAACACTTTGTAAAAATTTCAAAGGAAAATTTGTTCATTTAATACAGGTAACAAAATTAAACAAATTTATAGTTAGTTTTAGCTTGTGTAAGAGAAACCCTAATCATTTAATTCTGATTTTTAGAAAATAGTAAAAGTCATTTCTAAGATCCAAGAAAAATATTGAAAATACCTTAACATGTTAGCTTCATCGTATTAAATTTCAACTAAGAAAATGTCTCTAACTAGGTCAAAAAATAAAGTAAATTTACCCATTTGCTAAAATTGGGATTTCCAGTTGACTCAAAACATATTTTGAGAAAAAGAGTTTTCTAACCTCATCTAAATACTCCACAAATTAAAAACATCAATATATATATGTTATCAATCAATACAATAAAAAATATCAAGTAAATCAATAAGCAAAATATAAGTAGCAATTTGAAGCAAAAAGGGTTCAAAAGCCCTACTTGTGAGCTTTAGGGCTTCTAACTCTAAAAGTTCTTTCAAAAACAGTTTTCCTTAGTCCAAGCCTTCCAAAAGCTCCTAAGCCCTTCCTTAAATAGTAAAGCATGAGATATCAAAGTGATAAATGGTGGGGAATTGAAATTCTAGTCAGTTAGTTTTGTAGGTGATGATGAGTAGTTGAAGTTTTGTGAAGAGATCTTAAGGTTTTAGCAAGTTTATACTAGGGTTTTGGAGGTTTTGAAGCTTGTTAATGGTGGTTTGAGAAGAAAGAAATGGAGACTTGGATCATGGGAGGGCTTGGCCAAAATTGTAGGGATGGAGTGATAAGGTTTAGTGGCTCATGATGATTTTGATATAAATGTAGTCAAAGTGTGGCTTTCTTCCTTGTTAAGAGAAATAAATGTCAAGATTAAATCTTAGCCATCCATTCGGCTTGAAGGGATATGCATTATCAAATTTTAAAGATTAAACTATCTTTTGGTGTAAAATTGCATACCAAATTTTCCAAACGATAAAACACCATACCCAGAAAATCCAATATTGCTTAGAAATTAAATTTCAGGTATAAAATCTTCATTTCTAACCATTTCTAATCTTAACCCTATTTTTTCCCAATCCAGCCTCCTAGCCCTAGATTTAGGGTTTTGACTATCCTAGAGGCCGCGAGGCCCACAAGGTCATTATTAATGCCTGGCCCGATTTTTTTTTTTTCAACTCATCCATTGAGTTATCCTTATCATTGTTAAAATTGTAGATTTTTGAAATTTCCACTAATAAAGTTGAAATTAATTTTTCAAATAATTTTGGAGTGTTAGATCGGCCCCAAACACACCTCGCTAGCCCAACTTGCGCCAACTCAACATGTGAGGGCGAGAGACATGATCTCTCCCATTAATGCCTCATGGGCCCCTCCCATTAATGCCCGATTAGTATATATATGTAACACCTCAAAATTATTTAAAAATTAATTTGAACTTTATTAGTGTGAATTTCAAAAATCTGATTGTTTTAGTGATGATGAGGGCGGCCCAATAGATGTATTAAAAAAAATGAAGTGACTTCCCGTTGGGGGCTAAAACCTGATGGGACCAGGTCTGAACTAAGAAAACCTAAGGTTAGAATGGTTGGAAATGAAGATTTTATACCTAGAATTTAATTTTGGGCAATATTTGATTACCAACGTATGGTGTTTTACCCATTCAGTAAAATTTTGGTGTGCGTTTTCTAACAGAAAGATAGTTTAATCTTTACAAAAGGATAATGATTATCATTTAGAGCCAAGTGTAAGGCTAAGATTTAATCTTGATTTACAACTGAATCCTAGCCATACGTCTTATTTTCTTTTTAGAAAGAATTGCCTATTTGATTACATAAATGTACCTTTATACTAAGCCACCAAACCTTATCACACCATTACTAACATTTTGGCCAAACTACCCTAAGTTTCATCCCTTATTTTTCTTTCTTCCAAACCCCCATTAACAGGCTTCAAGCTTTAAGAATTCTAGCCTAAACTTGATAAAATCTCAAACATCCTTTACTAAAACTATTCATCACCACCTACAAAACTAACTGATTGAAATTCCAATTTTTTACTTTTTCTCACTTTGAGATATCATCCTCTACTGCCTAAGGAAGGGTTTGGGGTTGGTTTGAGGGCATTGAAGTGAAGGGAATTATTCTTGGAGCATCCTTTGGAGCCAAGATCTCTAAAGCTCCAAAAAGTAGGGCTTTTGAACCTCTTTTGCTTCAAATCGTTTTTATATTTTGGTCACTAGTTTATTTTGATATTTTTTGTTGTATTGGTTGATAATATATAGATACTGATGTGTCTAGTTTGGTAAAGTGTTTGGATGATGTTAGAAAACTCTTTTGGCAAAACAAGTTTTGAATCATATTGCTAGAATTTTCAATTGTATAGATAGGTTATGGCTCATGATTTTTCTAAAGTATTTGTAGATGGATTCATGAGCTGAAAATTTTATATGATGAAGCTAACATGTTAAGGTGTTTTCAGTATTTTTCATGGGTCTTAAAAATGATTTTTACAATTTTCTAAATATCATAAACCAAAGCAGTTAGGGTTTTCTGCTTAAGCCAAGTTTGAAGCTATAAAATTTGCTAATTTTGTCATCGTACCAATGATTGACTTTTCTTTGAAATTTTTACAGGGTGTTGAGGACATATTGAAGTCCAACCCTGAATTTTTGTATGATTTGATATGTTCATTTGCTAGGGTAATAAAATTGGGAATTATGGTTATTAGCTTAAATAGGGGGTCTTGACTTTGAATTTGTCTAATTTTGTTAATATAGTTAGAGAATGATTTTTGCTCTGAAGTTTTTATAGGCCCTAGGGCACATTGATGTGTCTTGGATAATTTTTGTAGCTTTGGAATTGGTTGTTTCGTATGCAATCTAATTTTTGATAGATAAGTGTAAAAATCTTCTATTGTGTTGGAAATGAACCAAAGTCTTAAATATAATAACATTTGGTACTAGTATGACATGAGTACTTGAATATGGATAATTGAGACTGTGAACTTATTGATGATGTTAGGCACATATAGATATGAATACCTATTACAATTGCTTATATATGAAAGAAAAACATAAGATTATGTTTATTGGGTTGGAGAAAGTAAATCTGTCTGTCTGGAAAAATAAACCTGATTACCCTTGAATTGAGTCGGAAAGTAAACCCGGCTAGGAATAGGTTCGTGTGAGAATTGGAGAAAGTAAATCCAATGATTATGTATAAGAATAAACTTAGTCTAAAAGGCAGTTATTACCCTAAAGTGGTCAAAGCCACAAAGGTCAAGGGCCAAGATATGTTCAAGTAGCAATTGTCTTAAGTAGTCTTTTATCTTATGTGCTAAGTGAATAATTTTAGCATCATATTAAGACCAATATGTTTAAGTTGTAATTTAACATTATATGCTTTATATGATGATGTGTGTATATTAAGAGATTAAATAATAAAGGAATCTACTTCGAAAGGATGATTTTAGAACTTTAAAATGAACCTTTAATATATATTGTATGATCACATTTCTTAATAAATGGAAGTGGTTGGGACGATGACAATGACATGAATTTTAGTATATGTTTTGGGATGCCCTATTGAGAATTTTAGAATTCTCACCCCTATGTTTTGTATTCACATGTCGTCTCAGGTTGATCCAAAGAACAAGGAGGCTACTCGTGAAAGAAATTGAAATTGTTGTAGTTTAGTGAGCTTGAGGCTTGCAATGATTGTCCTTAGTTATATGTATATATTTGTAAATGCAATAGGGAACATGGGTGAATTAAAGCTCATAGATGAGCTTCCGTTTGTACTTGACCTTGTATTCAATAAATGTTTTGTTTCTTTGTTACATATTCTAATAGATTTATGATTTAGTTATTACATGAATCTATCGATCTTGCTATAGATAATTAAAAAATGTCCGCTAATTTATAAGTAACAAATCCTAAATATAATATCATGACTTAAGGATGATGTTGTACTTGGGAGGATGTTATATAATGGTATCAAGTTTATCCTTGTGGACCTTGAGGAATAACGACTATGCTTCCAAAGTCAGTAAGTCATGCGTTAATCTTATCTATATGATAAGATATAGGGTTTAGATATGCATGACAGTCTAGTGGTGATATAGTTGGTTGCTATCACACTTAGCATAGTGTTGAGCCTGATCAACTCAATATC
>JAMLFY010000011.1:31112375-31198375 GCA_030441495.1 Dalbergia oliveri
TTATTCTATATCCCCAATTAAAATATTATTATATTGATTTTTAATAATATTAAATTAATTTTCATTTCTTTTTACAAACTCCTCATATTATTCTAATCATAATTTACTGTCGAAATTTTCAAAATCCCTATAGATTATTTACAATTAATCATTTTATCACAATACTACTAAAAGTTGGTCGTACACTAAACAATTTCATACCCATACATAATATAGACAATGGCATAATTTGATCAAATGTCATACTTTATCACTTTTCAATTTATAGCAACATAACTACATGTTCCATGTTTCCCCAAGGGAGACTCACTATCCATATGAGAAAAAAAGGTTAAGGGAGGTTTTCAAATGAAATTTCAGCATCAACAACAACCACTCAAGTGCTCAAAATCCTAGTCTTTGACCCTCATTCCTCCAACTAAACAAACCATACCAACCTTCATTTTTAGCCACTTAAACTAGAAAATTTCAGAGAAGAAAATGCACACCATAAACTCATGTAAACCATTATATTCTTGGACTTAAAAACATGGCAAGCTATAGAGATTTACATTCAAGCCTCATTTAGAGTCTAATAACACAAAGGAAAGAGCTTAAGCAACAAATCCCCTACCATACTTCCAAGCTTTGGGCTTCAAGGATTCAACCTCACCGGCTACCTTACTCCACTCTCAATCTTCGTTGCTTTGCCGCCACGCCAAGGTGCCCATTCTGCTTCTGTGACCTTCTCCGGGAGTTCTTCTTCTTTCGATTTGATTCTTCTACTTTCTCTGCATTTACTCTTGCTTCCTCTCCAATCCGCTTCTACTCTTTTTGCTTCTCTTCTTCTCATCTCTCTCTTGTCTATCGCCCCGATCTTCCCGTGTACAAAAATGAACCAAATGCCCTTGAGGTCATTTTTACCTTGAAGCTGAGCAGCTGGCTGGCCATCCTTAAGGGGTTAGTTTGATGATTGAAGGGAGATTAGATGTGTCATGATTGATGTTAGAGGTGAAAACCTCAATTGCTGGTTTTTCCTACACATGAAATTACCAAAGTATCCCTGAGGTAATTTAATGCGGGATTAAGTAACGGCTAAACGGCTATCACCATGGAGTTTGAAATGTCAATTATAAATATTGCATGATATCTAGAGAAAGTCCGAGTGGTCTCGGGAGTTCTTGTGTAACATCCCCCGCTATATGGATTGCCAACTGTCCCCACAAACCAACACGGGTCTTTCGCATGCTTTGTCCTCACTCACACGCTTCCTAAAACTTTCCAGAGGTCACCATCCCAAAATTACCCCAAGTCAAGCACGCTTAATTGTGGAGTTCTTTCATGATGGGCTCCGAAAAGAAAGATGCATCTTTGTGGCATAGGTAGTATCAATCAATTCATATAAGCCTCCTTAATGTATAGTCCCATACCTTCAGACTGGGATCCCTCATTCGGGTGTGTAATCGGTTCATTCATGTCTACCCCTCGCTTGGAGGCAGGAGCCGCTCCTTGCGTGCCTTCTTGGGCGATCACTCCTTCCTCGTCCTGGTCGTTACATGATAATGTAACATCCTCCCAAGTACAACCCCATCCTTAAGTTATGACGTCATACTTGAGAGTTGTTAATCATTAATTAGCGAACCTTTCTTAATTATCTATAGCAAGAATCAGTCGGAACGCGTATTAACTAACTCATGGTTTTTTTTTTCAAACTATATTGCAAGAAATAACGTATTTATTTAATACAAGTCAAGTACAACGGAAGTCTTCTATGAGCTTTGATCTACATAGGGTCTTTACTACATTTATAGACATACATATATGTATAACTATGTACAATAGATATGAGTTACCACAACTAAACTATAGAAACTACAATTTAGTCTTTCTTGTAGCGTTTCACTATCTTTGGAATCCACCTGGAGAACGACAGAAAACACAAACAACCAGGGGTGAGAATTCTAAAATTCCTAGTAGGGTATCCCCAAAAATACATAATCATAATGTCATCATCATCGTCCTAGCCACTTCGGTTTATCAAGAAAATGTGATCATACAGTATATATTAAGTATTCATTTTAGAGTTCTAAAATCATCCTTCCGAAGTGGGTAGCTTTTATTATTCAATCACATATCATACTACTCAACATCATATAAACCCTATGTGCTAAATCACAACTTAACATATTGGCCTTAATATTGCTACTAAAATCCTTCACTTAGTACTTAAGATAAAAGACTACTTTAGGGTAATAGACCACATTTTCAGGATTTAGCTCATTCCTATACATGATCATTGGATTTACTTTCTCCAATTCTCCCACAGACCTATTCCTAGTCAAGTTTACTTTTCCGACTTAATTCAAGGGTAGTCAGGTTTACTTTCCCCGACAACCGGATTTATTTTCTCCAGCCCAAGAATTATAAACCTTATGCTTTTCTTGGTAGTCAGGTTTGCTTTTCTTGGTAGTCAGGTTTACTTTCCCCAACTAGTCAGGTTTACTTTCCCCGACAACCAGATTTACTTTCTCCAGCCCAAGAAACATAATCTTATGTTTTCCTTTCGCATATGAGCAATTGTAATAAGCAATCATATCTATGTGTGCCTAACCTCATCAATAAGTTCACATGCTCAATTATTTATATTCATATCCTTGTGCTCATGCCATACTAGTCCAGGTTACCATTATTTCATCAATTCACAACATCAATTCATTTTCAGCATAATGGCAGATTTTACATATTCATAGAACAATTTAGTTGCACACAAAAAGGTCAAGTCAGAGGCTATAAAAATTACCCAAGACACTTAAATGTGTCCACAAGGTTCCCTAAAAATTTCAGAGAAAAAAAAGTTATCTAACTATGTTAAAAAAATTACACAAATTCGGTGCTCAGAACCCCTTAACCTCAGCTTAGAACCTAAAATGCATAATTTTTAGCCCTAGCAAATAATTGAATTAACTCAAAATAAAAATCACAGTTTAACTTCAACATGTTATCAACCCTCTGTAAAAATTTCAAAGGAAAAATCAATCATTTGCTATGTTAAAAAAATCAGAAAAGTTCACAGCTCTAGTTCCAATAGTCTAGACAGCATGGAAACCATTTCGGTTTTTGATTTTTTTAGGGCATTTAGATTCAAATTCAGAGCTCAAGAAAAATTTTGGGACTAGCCCAAGATATTAGCTTGAACATATATTTTTTTCAGCTCACGAAAATGCCTACAACATGCCCAGAAAAATAGTGATTATACACTGCCTGTAAGAAACCCGAAAATTCAGCAAGCATCACTCAACATCTCTTTGACCAAACTAATTTTTCCCAACATCAAGCCACTCCACCAAAATTAACACATCAATATCAACATATTATCCATCAATACAATTAAAAATTTCAGACCTATCTCAATCAGAAATCATTAGAATAAATTTGAAGAGAAAAGGCAAAGAAAAGCCCTACTTGGTTCTTTGAAGTTTTTGTACTTGTTCTTGGTTCTTTTCAAGAACTCCTACATCGAATTATTGATCAAACCTTCTTAAATCCTCTTCTAACAAGGCAGGGATAGCAGCTATGATTGTTGTTTGATGAGGTGTGGGTTTGTTATAAGGAGTTGATTCAAGTTTTCAAGAGATAGTTTGTGTTTGTGATGAAACATGTGGATGATTGATGTTGTATCTTAGAGTTTTCAAGCTAAACCTTGGTATGGAGATGAAGAAGAAAATGAAAGAAAGCTCAAAGGAGGTCTGGCTGAACTTGAAGCAAAGAAATGGAGAGTTTTTTATTTTCTTTTATTTCCTTTAAGATAATGTACACATTAATTATTATGAAATTGTTTTCTTTCAAGATAGATATTGTAATTTTGTGCAATTTCTATTGGTTAGTCATAAAGGTGTAATTGTGTGGCACATCTCAAGCCGCACACTTGTCCTCCTTAGGTGGCAAACTTGCATTGCAAGTTTCATTCGGTGTAAGAAACCGCACACCGAAATCTCATCGAACGGGTAAACACCGTACACGATTGAACTGATATTATTCGAAAATTAATTCTAAATATAAAATTATCATTCCCACCTATTTCTAACCTTATTCCCATGTTTTCATATTTCAAGCACTTCTGACCCGAATCTAGGGTTTCAGCTGTCCGCGGCCGGGGGCCCACAAGTTACTATTCACCCCGGCCTGAAATTTTTTTTTTAAAGGTTTGTGGGCCACTCTCATCGTTGCTAAACTGTTAGATTTTTAAAATTATGGCTACTAAAGTTTAAATTAATTTTTTTAAAGAAATTTTAGGGTGTTACATCTTGTATGAATTTACGGTTTTGTCCCTAATTGGTGCTAAATGAACTTAATTAAGCGATTAAGGAAATATATATAATATTAGGCTCTAATTAAAGATAAATTAATTTTATCTAGTAATTTTGAGTCAAATTATTTATTTGAGGTTAATCAAGGCATAAGTTTGTTTAAGGAAGTTCAAAATCCTTTCCTAATCAAAGACATTATGTCATGTCATGGCCAAATAGTGATTTCTCTCTCCATTCCCTAAATTTAGGAAATGTGTCAGAGTTTAAATTTCAAACTAATTGAGATTGATTCAAACTAAGAGTGTAAGACTACTCTTTAATCATGTCTTGAAAAGTCTTAAACACATGATTACAACTCCGAACCTTTAAATTACCATTCCCTAACCCTTTGCCTAATTAAATCTACCTCTAATACATGTCCTAACCTACATGAAAATGAAAATCTTCCCCCAAAAGTGGCCAAGAGGCCGTGGCTTCCCCCCTAAGTTTCACCCTCATATTTTAATTTTTTACACACTAACACTCACAAATGCTCTCATTTATACCATTTACTTTTTTTGCGAAGACTTTTGTGTCAAAAAAGAACTCTTGCATCCTCTCAACTCAAGCTTTCTTTTCTTCCTCCTCCACCTTCAAGAAAAATCCATCCTCAACCTCCTTTCAACCTCAAATCACCACACCTCCACCATAGATCATCTCTAAGACACATAACCTTTGTATCCGCAAGCTCAAAAACACAAGAAAAATCTTTCCTCCCATTTTTGTTCCTTTGGCTTGACCTATCCTAGCACCAAGGGGAGATTTATTCTTCTCATTTCCTTTACAAAGGCCAAGTTCCCTCTTGCAAGAAAAGCACACATCGAGGATTTTTATCTTGAGTTCTTTCTCTTTTTCCTTGTGCCTTTTTCTTTTTTGACATCAGTTTGATGGTCAAGTTCCTCTTCTTTTCCTTTTCTTTCATTTTCGATTTCATTGTTGGTCGTTGGTCAAGGCCATAGCTTAATGATGAGGGTTTTGATGTTGGTTGTGAAACCATCATGTATTTGACCTCTAAAACTCAAGGCTTGATTTTTGTTTTCAAAAGAGTGTGAAAAATGGATTGTTGTTGGTTTTCTTTGGTTATTCTTTTTGAGCTTGATAGTGAGTCCAAGAAATGAGGTTCTTGGAACCATGGTGTTGATGGACTCTAAAGCTCACCTCCATTTTGTAAGATTAATTGGGTTTTAAAGAGTTCATTCTTTAAAAAGTCTTGAGTTTGGAGCCTAAGAAGATATAAAAGTATATTTGCATTCATGTTTATGTTTCAAGCTCTTGCATTTCATGTTTATGTTTCCAAGCCTTGCATATCATATATAGATTTTAGGTCATCACCTTAATCTTAAAGATAAGAAAATGGACTTGCATTATCATGTTTAAATTCCAATCCTTGCACATTATATTTAGATTTCAAGTCATCACCTTAATCTTAAAGATAAGAAAATGGACTTGCATTATCATGTTTATATTTCAAGTCTTGCACATCATATTTATATTTCTAAGTCATCACCTTATAATGATAAAGATTAAGAAGGAGACTTGCATAGCATGTTTATGTTTCTAGCCATCACCTAAAACTCTTAGGCTCAGACTGACCTCTTTCAACTTAAATGGAAGCATTGATCATGGACACACCTTGATCTATATATGTTTTTGACCCCAAGAGGGTATTTGGATTGAAGTTGGTGTTATTTTCTTCTTAAGGCTTGAATCTTGCTTCTATTATATCAAAGAAATCTTATAGGATTTGAGAGCTCAAGAGGAATGGAAATGTATTCCCTAAGGATTAGAATCCTAATAATAAAACCTTTGGTTTTAGTGAAAAGCTTGTTTTGTTTTGTGAAAATGTGAGTATGATTTCAAAAGGAATGTTAGAATGGTGTTTTAAATTGGTCTTGGAATGAAAGAGCAGCTTGAATTGTGTTAAAACTTTGATTTTTCAAATTTCAGGATTCTGGTAATCAATTACCGGATGATTCTTTGTAAATGGAACAAGTTTTTTTGGTTATGGTAATCTATGTAATCGATTACTAGGATGATCTTTGTACCCGAACAAGTTTTTATTTTGGTAATCAATTACCATATATAATCGATTACCAGGACCCCAAATGTACAAATAAGTGTGTTCTAAGCAAGATAATGTGGATTGATGACCATACATGCTTAAGTCTTGAATTATGTGAATGATGATCCCTAGTATGTTATACATATATATCCTATTAAGCATATCATATGCATTAGCTTAGTCCGATCCTTAATTTCAGCATACTAGGTAGGAGCATGTTTACTGCTATAAGATAACAATTGATATTATGCTTATGGATATATGCAAAGAAATGTGATGCATGTTTATGTGATCGATGACACGATGATTATGTGACATGATAAAATTATGAATAAATGATTATGACGCATGATCTATAAGGATTATGAGCATGATATGTTAGACAATAAGTTATGATTATATGCTCACATTTGCATATGCAAATAATATGCTAAGATAATAGGTGACATAAGACATACGGAAATGATCCTTTAGACTCTAGGAATTCATGGTTAGGAGAGGTGATCCTTTAGACTCCAAGAATTAATGGTTATGAAAGATGAACTTATGTCCCCTAGCCCGCACTTTGTGAGTCAGGAAATCGAGAGGATAAGTGTAGACTAGTGACGACTAGTGAGGTATAAGCTCATAACCTAGAACTCTCAAAAGGGGAGAGTATTAGGATGGCCTTCATGGAAAAGGGAATAAGAAGTTTAAGTCACCTAAAAGAATAATGAGGAAAGATCATGTTAAAAGAATTTTCATTCTCTATGCTATGCCCACGTAATATGATTCTATGATATCTTGCTTATGGCATTGACATGCATTCATGGCTTAGTATGTTGCATTCATGCAATAAGATTCACGTTGAAATATGCGGGCCTCGGCTAATGGTATTTGAAACTAATAAATGAAACCTATGTATATGCTCACTATTTCATAATGAAACCCGAGGTTCCTGAGGACATAGATGATGACACCTGTTAGGAGGCGAAAACCCTATGGAGATTCTTATATAAATTTCTCATCGTTTCTTCTTTCTTTCCATCTCGTCTTCAAAGGTAGATGGCAACCTTCATGATATACGTTGACGCTTCCACTTAGGAATGCATTTCGACGCCGCTCACTAGACTTATCACTTCATGGGTCAATGTGTTGTTCGCCTTTTTGTCTTCATGGAGCACCCCTTTGCACACCCGTGACCAGCTATAGGTTCTCGACTCCTGCCCTGTTGCCAATGACCTCATTTTTTAGCGTGCACGTCCGCATGGAGAGCAAATTCCCCGTCCCGCCCTCCTGCTTCAGCCGCCCATGACATCCTCGTCTACGTGACACAGTCATCACCTCGCCCCACCGAGCCATGGTCGAACCATCCGAGGATTCAACTACCCAGCTTCTTTCGATGGTTCCCCACCGTTCCTATGATGCTGGGGAGGGTAGCAATGGAGAGGTTATTGTCATGCAAGAGGAAGGAGCGTGTCTGCCCGTCGAGGAGCACCTAACCCCGCAAAGTGCCCGTGTTTGACCTGCCCACCGTCTTGCCACACCCGACGAGCCTGGCCGTTGGATTGGTTACCTTCCTCCCTCAGGAGCGTAGGAGTAAGAGTCGGCAATGGACCTCATGGAGCACCGAAGCATATTTATGGATAGGATAACCTTCTTTTGCCTTTTTGATTTAAAGGTTATCTACCTAGGTGCACCCTAGTAGGAGTAGTGGGGAAAAAAGGTTTTGGCTAGCTAGCATTTAGCTCTTCTTTTCATGATTTCTATGGATGACTATACTTAACTTAACCTTTGTTGGTGGGTAGGATGCTATTTTATATATATGTATAGTTTGGTGTGCAAAGGAGAACATTTGATGTTAGTGATATATGAATCTATGATAATATGGTTATGCTCATGTTTTTGTGGTATTGGTATTGCACAATATATTTTGTTCCTTTCCACGTGTATGTAAGACGGGTGACGTATTCTTATTTAGCACACGGCTCACATTTTATTTTAAGCTCAAAAAAAAAAATTTACCCATATTTTGCTAAGTATTTTATAAATCTTAAAGTTAAGAACTGAAACAAAAGAGTAATAACTAATAAACTTGAATGCGTCCTAAGCATGTTAGGTTAAATATTAAGGTGTTACTTTATCCTTCTATGCGGATTTGCTTCTCGCTCCCATCCGCCTCTATTTCTTTTGCGTTCCTTTCTTTTTCTTTTTTTTTGTTGGTTTGGGATTTGCTTCTTTTGAAAAAAAACAAAATGAAGGTGAGGATAAGGGAAGAAATTCTAGCCGAGACAGGGGGCTTGGTGGAGCGATGGCTTGGCGGAGGAGTTGAGGCATACTAGTGAAGCAATGGCGTGGCGGACTAACAAAGACAAGCCACGACGAAGATGGTCTCTATGACACAAAGCAGAAGCTGAAACCAGGCTTGCAAATACGCACGAAGCATTAGGGAAGTTGGATCTTGGCAGCTGTGAGTGGCTTCGCTGCAATGGAGGGATGACAGTTCGTGGTCATTGTTGGGTGACCAGGGAGCTTCAATGGCGATGTAGGGATGGCGGTGTGGAGAAGAGGGAGAGTGAATAGGAGATTTGGGGAAATATGATATGTTTAGGGCTTCTTTTTCTCCTTATATGCAGCTAGTAATGACGAAATATCGGTCACTAAATTGGTCACTAATATTTTAGTGACCAGTTGTTATACAAGAAATGATTTTTAGTATGAATAAAAATTGGTCGCTAAATCGGTCACTAATTAAAATATTAGTGACCGATTTATACACGATTTTTATTCAATAAATGATTTCTCTATGAATAAAAATTGGTCACTAATTGGAATTTTAGTGACTGATTTAGCAATGATATTTATGCAAGAAATGATTTCTAGTATGAATAAAAATTGGTCACTAATTAAAATATTAGTGACCGACTTAGTGATCGATTATGCAAGATATGATTTCTAGTACGAATAAAATCGGTCACTAAGTCGGTCACTAATGTTTTAATTAGTGACCGATTTGAGACAGATTTTTATGCAATAAATGATTCCTCTATGAATAGATCAGTCACTAATTGGAATATTAGTGACTGATTGTAACATCCTAGTTTTCTTCCTCTTTAGAAATTGATTGAGGGATGGTTAATGAGAATATTGAAATTTTGATAGGGTAGTTGTGATGAGAACGACTCTAGGAGTACAAAAAAAAAATGTGAATAGTACTTTGCGAGCCCGCAAGCCCGCCGGACAACCGAAACTGGGATTTGGGACCCGAGGTGCCCGAAGTTAAGAAAATATGAGAATAAGGTAGAAATGTGTGGGAATGACAAATTTATACCTAGAATTAATTTTCGGATAATATCGGTTAGATCGACGTTTACCCATTCGTGAGATTTCGGTGTGTGATTTTTAACACGAAAGATACTTCCATTACCACAAATGGATAATATCCACTTATTTAAGACATGTGGAGACATGTGGAAGGCCAAGATTTAATCTTGGAATCCAAGATTTAATCTTAGCCACCCATCATTGCCTTGTCACCAAAATCATGATTTCTTGGCTAAATATCTTCATTTCCTTTATTAAGCAAGCCTAGTCACAATTCTTCTCCAACAAGACACCAAAATTTCAGTCCTTAAAAGCCAAGACAGCAGCTGGTCTTTCCTCCATAGCCAAGAGCTTCATCTTACTTCCAATTCACATAAACTCTAGCTTAGAATCATCAAAACCTAAACATTTCTTCACTAAAGTTGATTTACACTTCCATCTCTATAACTATAATCGATTAGAATTTCAAAACCTCATCCTTTTCATCTTATCCATCATTGATTATAGGAGGGTTTGGGGGTGTTTGAGGAGTTTTGAAGTGAGGAACTCTCATCTTGAAGCAAGCCAAAGACAAAGAGACACTAGCCTTCACAAGTAGGGTTCTTTTGTTGTCTGTTCTTGCTGATTTTTCTGTTCTGTTTTGGGATGATGTTTGTCCGAAACTTTTGATGATTTTGATTTATATTATGTTGAAATTGATGTATGAATTTTGGTGATGGGGTTGGATGGTGTTAGTAAATGGTTTGGTATTAAAATAAGTTGGACTGGTATGCTGGATTCGAGTTGCTTGCAGTGCCTGGAATCATGAATTTTCTGAACATGTTGTAGGGCTTTTCGTGAGCTGGAAAAAATGTATGTTCAAGCTAACATCTTGGGCTAGTCCCATAAATTTTCTTGGGTATTTATATTGAAGTTTTCTGCCTCAAAAAAATCAAGACCCGAAATGTAACTGATGTTGTCCTGGTTGCTGAAATTGAAGCAATAAACTTATCTGAATTTATTATCATAGCAATTTATTGATCTAGCCCATGAAATTTTTATGAGAAGTTATTAACATATTGAAGTGTCACTGTGAATTTTCTTGGGTTTTAAATCAATCAATTTCTAGGGTTAAAAATTATGAGAACCCAAATCTGGTCTGTGAATTGGTGGCACCTGACCACTGGATTTGTATATTTTACTGAAGTAGCTACAAAACTCTGTTTGCCCTGAGATTTTTACAGGTTATTCTAGACACCTTGAAGTGTCATGTCAAATTTTTGTGGCTGTTGTGATGGCTGTTGGTTATAGCAATTAAATGTTGTACCTAGAACATCAATTCTGCCAGGGTGCTGGAGAGTGAAAATGAATGAAAATCATGATGATATGATAGCTATCCCAATTCTATGGCATGTGAATGCACACTAATTGCTTCACTTTCTGATTCATGAACCTCTAATGGGAGTGAATATTTAATTGTAAATTAAGCATGCTATTGAGACAAGAAAGAGAAGTATGAAATGCAATATGTGAAAGAGTGCAGAAATAGTTGGTATATATGCTGCGTTGCATACTTGAGCATATGGAAAACAGAAACAAGGCTTAGAGGGGATAGAGAGGGAAGGCAAAAAGAAGGACTTCCCTAGAAAGTTTATAAGTCGGTAGACATATCGGCTAGGCATAGAACTGTGTGTGATCCGGAAATGGAAAAAAATGAAGTCCGATGATCACGATAGGAATGAGCTCATGTCCTAGCAGCTCATTGTCCTCTATGAAATTGTTACATACTGAGTGGCCCTATGTGAAACTAAGCCTTCCTTATGTTTATAAATTGAGAAAGATATGTAGAACTGAGCTTATGGTTGTACATGATTCATCGCTGTGGTGCTATTTTAATTTCCCACGATCTAGAGGTTTTAGTATTGATACCTATGATTAATATATGAATGTTCTACATGTATGGATTCATTACTTGTACTATGTTTAGCATCTGGGAAACTATCTAGAATTTTACAATATTCTCACCCCTGCAGTGTGTATTATATTGTTCAGATTCGACAAATGCCGTCCCTGGTGTTCTTCTTTGACTCGCCACAATGGGTGTGGCAATACGACCCGGCCTTGGACTCTTTGTATGCATCGGGTACTCATGTTCCGTATATATATGTTCTTCGGCCAATCCTTTAGTACTTCCATTTTCACTGCCGACTTTGACCCCACTTTCCCTTATGATGGTGTGCCTCTCCACATGGCACATCCGACGTGTTAAAGGTTCCTCTTGCCCCATATGCTCCCGGTGGAGGTGAGGCCATTGCACCTATGGCCAATGGTTTTCTATAGGAGGAGACGAGATAACGGATTGACATGTATAGAGTAGTAGTGTAGTGTTAGGACTTTACCTACCTAGACTGATGTACTTTTGGTTTCCTTTTGCTCTGTTGTATATATGTATATGCTGTTTTGTCAGCTGAAGTATTTGAGCAGTGTTAGGTATCAGGTAGGGGGATTAGCCTCGTTTAACAGAGTTCTGTACTAATTCGGGGTCATTTTGTTGGTTTTTGTTCTTATGATGTATATACAATGACTGTGACATGATGTCCCTATATGTAAATCTTGTTGTGATAGCATATGTATTACGGCTCTCTTATCACTGGACTTTTCGACTACTATAGACCAGAAACGCCAGGTAATACTCTACTAATTACTATATCCATACTCGAGTAAATGTGGTAATTAGGAGGGTGTTACAATACTACTATAATTTATGTTGTGATTATTCTATGGTTTAATTCATGGTTGTTATGTTTCATGTTTAATAGTCGGTATCTATGCGCATGTGCGACTCGCATTTTATGTCTTAAATTCAAAAAGAAAAATTTAGTTGTATTTATTACCCGTATTTTAAAGAAAAGTAAGTCAAGATCTGAAACAAAGGCGTAACAACTAATAACTAACCGGAATGTGACTCGAGCGTATGAGGTTAAAAGTTTAGGGTGTTACACACCATCATATGGGAAATCAGGATCAAACTTATGGGTAAAAACAGAAGCGCCAAACGATTGGCTAAAAAATACATAGGCTCGAATCTAGGAATATGCTACAACGTATAGTGAATCCAAATCTAGGTCATAGTGCCACTGCCACTGTGTAACATCCTCCCATGTACAACATCATCCCTAAGTCATGACATTATACTTAAGAGTTGTTACTCATAATTAAGACATTTCTTAATTATTTATAGCAAGATTAATCGAATTGGGTAGTAACTAATTCGGTTCTATTGAATATATATATATATATATATATATATATATATATATATATATAGGGAAACAAAACATTTATTGATTTCAAGTTCGAGTACAAAAAGGAAGCTCTTCTATGAGCTTTAATATAGATATATCCCCTATTACGTTTACATATATATAATGTCAACTAATTACAAAAAGATAAACACAGCAACTATTGCAATCTCGCATTCTTTCACGTAAGCGGCATCATACTCTGATCAACCTGAGGGGACACGAGAACACAAAAACACATAGGGGTGAGAATTATACAATTTCAGGAGGGCAACTCCCAATCACACAATCATAATGTCATCGTCATCGCCCCAGCCATTTCTTATTAGGAAAATGTGATCATGCAACATATATCAAAGATTCATTTTAAAGTTCAAAATTTTTTTTTTCCGAAGTGGATTCCTTTTATCCTCACTCCCTTAATGCACATATATCACAATGTCCCAATTAATAGTAATTCATCTCAGCACAATTTCTAGTAGTAACTGAGTATGCATATAATACATGCAGTGAACTTATCTCATCCCTCTCTATTTTCCTTCGACAAGTCGAAAAGATCTCATCTCTTTCTATTTGCCTATTTGCCTTCAACAATTTGAAAGGATCTCACCTCTCCCTATTTGCCTCTAACAAGTTGAAAAGATCTTATGTTTCATTATTTGCCCTTGACAAGTCAAAGAGGATCTCATGTTTCTGGTGGCTATAGAACCTAATTCAATATATCATTCACTTTCTTTTTCTCAAATGCATACATAAGCCATATGTAGGAATTCATTCACGTATAATTTCAATCAAGCCTTATAAACCACTTTTCAATTCCTCTAGCATGCATTTATGTGTCACAAGTCACATGGCCAAACATTTACTATCAAGTATTCATGTCATACTAGAACCAAAATGTCATTACATTATCAATTCAAGTCTTTGGTTCTTTTCCAGCATAATGACAGATTTCACATGTTCATGGCACAATTTATTTGTACATCAAACAATCAATTCAAAGGCTATAAAAATTCTCAATGACACTTAAATGTTTCTAAGAGATCCTATAAAATTTTCATAGCAATCGGAGTTCTATAACTCTGAACTAAATTATACAAATTCAGTGGTTGAAGGCCACTTATCCAAGCCCAAACCAGAATTTATAATTTTTAACCCCAACAAATGGTTGAATAAACCCACAATAAAATTTACAGTGACACTTCAAATGGTTTGAGGTTGAGAGCTTGGATAAAGGTTAAGAATGGTGATTCTTGAAGATGGAGGAAGAGGAAGAGAGAGCTTGAGGTTGGAGAGAACAAGACTCTTTTTTTTACATAACTTAATTGGCAAGTTTTGGCCAAAAAATTGAATGGTAAGAAATGAGAATTTTTGTGAGTGTATGAGTGTTGAAAAATCAAAATATGAGAGAAAGAGGGGGTGGGGGCAGCCGGCCACTAACGGGTTTTGGGGGCAAAGATTTTGTGTTTCATGTATGTTAGGACTTGGATTAGCGATAAATTTGATTAGGCAAAGGATTAAGGATTGGTAATTAGGTGTTTGGGTTAATAACCATGTGCTTAAGGCTCCCAAGACATGTTTAAGGAGTGGTCTTACATACTTAGTTAGGTTAAACTTGATTAATTTGAATTTCAAACACCAACATAGTTCCTAATTTTTAGGAAAAGAAGAGAGAAAGTATTTTTGTCTTTACTTTTTACTTTTTGGTCTCTTGAAGCATTTTTGATCAAGAATGGGATTTAAACTTCCCTAAGTAATCTTAGGCCTTAATTAACCTCAAATAATTATTTTTTCCCAAAATTAATGAATAAAATTAATTTATCTTTAATTAGAGCGTAATATTACCTATATTTCCTTAATTAGTTAATTAGGCTTATTTAGTACTAACTAGGGGTAAAATGGTAATTTTTACTCAAAAACTCCCGTGTAACACTCTAACTCTTAACCTCATACGCTCGAGTCGCATTCGTTAGTTAGTAGTTGTTACGCCTTTGTTCAGATCTTGACTTACTATTCTTTGAAATATGAGTATTAAAAATACGACTAAATTTTTCTTTTTGAACTTAAGACTTAAAATGCGAGCCGCACATGCGCATAGATATTGATCATTAAACATAAAACATAACAACCATGAAAATCACAGCATAAATTATAGTAATATATCATAATCATAACATAACAACGATGTCCTTAAAAATATAAGGACACCTAGGGGTATCAATTACACCAAACAACTTTAACTAACGCAAAACAGAAATGTTACAAGGCTAGACTAGTCTTCATGCTTCCGCTTGCCCTTGATCTGACTAGATGACATGATTCCTATGCCCGCGCCTCAAGGAAGATCATGAACATCCGCATTAATACCGTCTGGAGACGACATGGAGGGAAAACAAAATGGGTGAGAATACTATACAAGATTCTTAGTAGGGCTCCTGACTTTAACACAAGTGTCATCGTTGTCGCCCAGCCACTTTGGGTTTCATTATGAAAGAGGTGTGCATGCATAGGTTCAGTTTTAATTTCTCAAATCCTATTATCCGAAGTGGGTTTCTTTTAGCATGAGTCTTGATGGTATGAATGCAGCAGATATCTTATGTATGCATGGCAATGCTTGAGCATGTCAATTCATGTACTCAACATATATCACTTAATCATAAGCACCAATAGAACAACCACGAAACATATGCATGTGCGTCTTTTACTTTATCATAGTTGAACTCTTCGAGTTCCTTTCTTAACTTTTTCCACCCTCATCGTAGCCACCAAAATCCATCCACCGCCCCGCAATTTTCACATAGCCACCAAAACTCCAAATACACCCATCGCCTAGGAATGAGCTCATCCTAACTAACCGTCGCTAGATTTACATGGGGAAAAAGAGGGAATCATATCTCTTTCTTGGATCACCCCGTACAACCCTTAACTCGGGAAGTCATAATGGGATCATTTCCTCCTTATCATATCTTGTATGGATGCAACATGAGCATACAACCATAGAACATCATATAACATATCCTCTATTCATATCTCATATTCTCATGCATTGTAAACATAGCATACCACATCATCATAGCAACATGCCACACATCCACACATTCTCATACTCATGGTATTTAAAACATTCACATACATCAAAATATACTCACTTGAACTCTCTTCTCACATCCACCTCCTACCTCATAGTGTTTTATGCTTTGGCCCTAGGGTCTTAAACTTGTGTTCTAATTATCCTAACACCCATTATAGTTCTTTATAACACCTAAGGGATCATTACTTACATTTCTCACTAAGATTTATGCTCACTAACATATCCAAACAGCATTGCATCACTTAGGCAGAAAATTATCATATGCTTACGGGGTCCTAGAATCTCCGTCTTTGACCCTTTCTAAGTTCCGTCTTCGCCTAAGGCTCTATATTCAACTCCTAAACCAATTATGAGGGATTCCTACACATATCCACTAATTATAAACCATTTTTCTTAAGTCCAATTATGCTGGAACAGAATTTACCATTTGTGCATCTAAGTGTTCTAGAATTCTCATTTTAAGTCCTTTCTAGTTACTTGTTCTTTCCTAACTTCCCTAAATCGTTCCTTGCTTCACTCAAACATAATTTTACACATTTTAACACCATAAAACAGAATTTATACAGTGGCCAAACACCAAGGCAGAACCGAAATGCAAAGCTCATATAATCACATAATCTCATGATTTAAAAGCATATAAGTTGCTAGTTTCTCTTGGAATCATTTTAGGAACTCAAAACTCTTTTAGAAACCAATTAATCTCATTAAAATCATATAAATATGGGTAGGTCAGTAGCTAAATTATTTAGCTCATAAAATAGATTTAAAACATAAAACCTTGTTCATAATGTTCTTTAAGTACACCTAAGCTTAGAAAAATTCCAAGACTTAGACTATGGACACTTATGATTAGATGAACTCACATCAAGTCCATCATCATCATCACAAGGCCGAAATGGCATTCTTGAAATGCCTCCATTTTCTAAAACTTTATGTAAGATACTTGGGCAAGTCTTTGAGCTCTAGGATATTTAAGTGATGGCATAAACTTAAACATGCTATGCACTTATTTTATTCTTCATTAGAAAATAAAGTGAGAGCATAAAATAAATATGAGATGCAACCTCATTATTATCTTTAAAGATTAAGTGATGACTTGAAATATAAACATGAAATGCAAGCTTGGAAATTTAAACATGATAATGCAAGTTCATTTAGTTATTCTTGAGAGTTTAGTGATGGCATCAAAATAAACATGCTATGCAAGGCATAAACATAAACATGAATGCAACTCATTTTATCTTAACTAGAGCTCTTACAAGACTTTAAGGAACATTATAACCTTAACCCAATATGTATCTTAACAACATAAAGTGAGCTTTAGAGTTCTTAGCACCAAGTCTTCAAAGAAGCCTTTGGTTTTGAACTTCATCATCAAGCTCAAGAAAATGGACACAAAACTCAACACTTTGTCTAAACAAACATACAAAGAACTAAGTCATATTCTTTATTTTATTGCTCATGGGCTTCAATCTAGAGTAAAACTCTTAGAACGGCCGACCAACTTTAAGGTTGGCAAGGGTAAGCTTAGAGCTCTTTGAAAACATATGATTAATTTTCTTAACAAAACTTTTGTGATCTACTTAACATTTTTAACAAACTTTGTTCAAATAAAGGAAAAGGAAACCGAAATCATTTAAAGGGGAAAAGGAAGAGAAACGAAAACTTAAGCAAAGAAAAAAGAAAGAAACCAAGAGCATGTATGGTCCAAGACCAAGTTTTTCAAGCTTTAGAGGTTTCTCACATGACATCACAAGACCATTATCTTGAAACCTCATCATCAAGCTAAAGTTTTTCTCATGAAAAGGCCTCAAGGCCGAAATGAAGAAAGGAAAAGGAAAGCTTTGAACCAAGAGAAAACTAGAACTTTTCTTAAAGAAAACAAGTAAAACTTTGAAACAAAACCCCTACCTAAGGAAGTCTTGAAAGAAATGAAAGAAAGCTTGGATCCTTGATGAAATGAGAAGACAAAATCTTCTCTTGGATGGCAATAAGGATTCGGCCAACAAGGTTCTCAAGGAAGATGATTTTTCCTTGAGAAAGCAAGCTTGGAAATGGAAAGGTTTGGTGTTTGAGAGGTGGTTTGAGGTGAGGGAGTGGTGGTTTAAGGTTGTTTGTGGTGGTTTGTGGTGGTGGAAAGGTTTCTTTGATGGTGGAGGAAAAGAACAAGATGAAGAGAATTGAGAGGAAAAAGAGAAAATGCAAGAAAGCTTAACTTGGCAAATGATCTAAAGTGTAACCAAGTTCTTCAAGGCTTGGTATTTATAGAAATTTTGCAACATGGAGGCTGATTTGAGGAGGAGTGGCCAAAGGTTCTTTGGCCATTTGGGAGGAAAATATCTCTTACATGGGTATGGCTTAGGCATGGCAAGCATGGTTGAAGTATGGTCAAGGTATGGCTTGAGGCATGGTCTTTGAGTGAAATAAAATCAACATGTGATGAGTTATAGAGGGGAAGAATTTGGCCAGCTTTGCAGCCAAGGGGAGGATAATTTGTTCATGTAATTGTGGTTTAGTGATGTGTTTAGGTGTTTCTTTGATTAAGGTTTTGATTAGGAGTTTGTAAGAAAGTGTTTAGGTGAGGTAATGGCTAATTAAGGTTGTCAAGACTTGATTAGGGGGTGGTCTTGCTAGATTAACAATTTAAAACCATTCTTTTAGTCAAATGAGGTATGGGCACAATTCCTTAATTTAAGGAATTGGAGAGAGAAATACTATTCAAGATTCCATGACTAGGAATCTTGAATCAAAAATGTAATTAGAGTTTAACCAAGCAATCTTAGGTTCTAATTAACCTTAATAAATTATTTTGACTTAGATTAATTATCGAAATAAATTAATCTTCGATTAGAGCCTAATATTGCTTAGGTTTGCTTAATTACGTCATTAGGCTCACTGTACACTGTTCTAGGGGCAAAATGGTAATTTTGCACTAAAACTGCTCGAGGCTACCCGGCTTAACTGTTGTTAAACTTCACTTAAAAACATCATTTAAAACCTTTTGGTAAAGTCCAGCTCAACCGACACATAAAATGATGACAAACAGCCACAGGGGCATTTTGGTAATTTCACGCATGGAACTCAAAAATGAGATTCTTCTCTCTATTACCACACATAACACATATAATCTCCTATCAACATCAAAACATCCCCTTGAGGGCCGAGACAATTCTCATTTCCGGTAAAATTACCTTAGGGGCATTTGTCATTTGCACGAGAAAATTGAGGCGTTACACCCAGGACCATCTTACTTTTCTAGATATCATACATCCCTTATAATTAACATTTCTAATTCTTGGGTGAGGGTACAGCGTCACTTAATCAGCGTTAAATTACCTCAGGGTATTTTGGTAATTTTGTGCATGGGAAAAAACAGGAATTGAGATTTTCACATCTATGGTCATCCAAAACACATCTAGTCCCCTTCAAACATCAAACTAACCCTTTGAGGATAGTTGGGATCAGCCCTTGATTCCCAAGTAAAAATGATCTTAGGGGCATTTTAGTCATTTTACACAGGAGGAAAAATGGGCGTTACACCACAAGCAATAAATATGTCAAATTTATTCTAGCTTAGTGCACATATGAGTAGGAGCTTGGCTTAGGATTTGAACTAAAATCTTTCTTTTTGTTACTCTTGTCCACATGCTCCTTGGTCCTTCTGACATTAAGTATGCCTTGCAGATCCTAGAACCTCATCAATAAAGATAGTTGTTAATAGACTGATCTCCTGCAACATGGATTCATGCCATTCTATCCCTCTGATCTTTAACCTTTGCAATCGTTGGATTGCTCAATCCCTCAGAGGCTGGATTTGATACCATTTGTAGGTATAAAAGTGCACGAGAAAGGGGTTGAATCTTGTTTAACTCTTTTTGGCATCTGAAACATTTAACAAAAACTATGAAGTATTAAGCTTGAAGTGCAGCGGAAAATAAGATTAGTTGTTTTAGAAAGTAGATCTGTGAAGCATAGGATATGTAACAGAGCAGCTAAGATGGTATTTCAATAGTTTATAGAGTGTAATAGAGAAAAATAAAAGAATCAGGAAAAGAGGATATGACACACATATTTTTATACCTGGTTTGGCCAAAACCGCCTATATCTAGTACTCAACACACTTTGAGGTTCCACTAAACATCTTTCTTAACCTTGAGAAAGAAAACATGATAGTCTTTACATTAGCCTTTCTAGCCGTCTGTGAACCAGTAGACAACCCCTATTGTCACAACCTAAGTAGTTATTCACTAGCCTCTCCAACCTGAACCAAGTAGTTATTCACAAGCCTTCAAGCTGAACCTTAAGTAGTCTTGTACTAGCCTCTCCAAGCTAACACCTGGGACCAGGAGACAACCCTTCCGTTACAAACCTTAGTAGTTACCAGCCTCTCCAAGATGAACCTTGAGTAGTCTTGTACTAACCTCTCCAAGCTAAACCCGTGACAATTAGACAACCTCTAATGTCTCGTTGAAAATAGTTATTCATCAGCCTCTCAAAGCTGAACCTTGAGTAGTCTTGTACTAGCCTCTCCAAGCTAAACCTGACATGTAAGAACACGTTTGACGCGTTGCAAGTAGTTTTACATTAGCCTCTCCAAGCTATCTCACACTGATCACTACTAGATCAAGGATACAAAGGTTTGTGTTTGGGTTGCTACCAAAACAACCTATACTCAACTTTCCTTAAAATATACATGAAGAACCTGAATAACTTGAATGACTTCTTTCTATCATTTCTTCCTAAGAAGAACATATATTTATTCAAGAACGTAGAAAGAAGATTTTTACAAGAAGGAATCTAATTACATGATGTGATGAACTTATCCGGATGTGAGGAGAGATTTTTAGAGTTTCCACTCTTGAGTAGTGTCTATCTTTTATTCTTTGAAAGCACAACATCTCTATTTATAGATGATCTTCCTTGTGACCATTACTTTTGATAAGATCTCCAAGTGACACGTGTTGATCATCCATTTGTGTCTCTGGAAAAGCAATATAGAAAAGTAGCCTATATGTTTGTCAGAGCTATTGCAGAAGTCATTGCAAGATTGAGGTTTTGATGGTACTTCAAAACTACTCTTACTTTCTGAACGTTGTAATCCATTTTTTTTTTAGTACAAATGACCAAAATGCCCTGAGGTCATTTTAACCTGAAATTAAGGGTAGCTAACTGGCAGTCCTCAAATGGGTCAACTCAATGTTTGAAGGGGATTATAATTGTAATGTTTGTTATCTGAGGTGAAAATCTCATTTTGAACTTTCGGCTCAAAATAACCAAACTACCCCTATAGCATTTTACACGGGTAAAAGTGTCATTTGAGCCCGCAATTTTTCAGGAGTTTGAAATGATGCTTATGAGTGGATCATGATAGTTAGTCAAGCCCGGAAGGTCCGAGCAATTTTAGTGCAAAATTACCGTTTTGTCCCTAGAACAATGTAAGTGAGCCTAATGATACAATTAACCAATCCTAAGCAATATTTGGCTCTAATCGAAGATTAATTAATTTTGATAATTAATCTAGAGTCAAAATAATTTATTAAGGTTAATTAGAACCTAAGATTGCTTAGTTAAACTCTAATTTCATTCTTAGATTCAAGATTTCTAGTCATCAAATCTTGAATAGTAATTCTCTCCAATTCCTTAAATTAAGGAATTGTGTCTATGATTTAATTTAACTTGAAAAGATTTTTTAATTCATTAATCTAGCAAGATCACCCCCCTAAATCAAGTCTTGACAACCTTAATTGACCATTACCTCACCTAAACACCTTCTTACAAACTCCTAATCAAAACCTTAATCAAAGATACACCTAAACACATCATTAAACCACAATTAGATGAACAATTTCTCCTCTCCCTTGGCTGCATACATGGCCGAATATATCCTTCCCTCAATTCATCACATGTTGTTTAATTTGCACACAAAGAACCATGTCTAGGCCATACTCCAGTGATACCTCACCATGCCTTGCCCATACTCACAATCATACCAATCAAGAGATATTTTCTCACTTCCTTCTCTTCTAAAGACCGTCAGGCTTCCTTGCCCTCAAAGGCCATCCATGAGCTTTATTTCTCTATAAGTATGCAAGCTTGAAAGCTCTTTAAATCCTTTACACACATTGCAAACTTTGAGCTCTCTTCCTCAAAGATCAAAGAAGCCCTTTTTCCTTCTTTATTCTCCTAAACACAATCTCTTTTCTTCTCTTTCTCTCTCTTGGCTCAAACCTCCTCCTCAAACTCTAAGAAGATTTCCTTTTCTTTTCACCTCAAAGGGACCAAGCTTTCCTTAATTTCTTCAAACAAACTTTTGGTAAGAGTTGTTTGAGTTCTTCTTCTCATTCCTCCTTTATATTTTCAGACTCAATGATGCATGTAATGGATGAGTTTTTAGTGGAAAATGTGATTGAGTTGTTCCTCTTTTTGTTCTTTTTTCTTTTCGATTTTGATCTTTTCTTTTCCTTCCTCTCCTTTGGTTTAAGGTTGTTGGAGGATTGAAAAACCATGGCTTGATGATGAGAGATCTTTGTGTTGGTTGTAAAGACCACCATGTATAGACCTCTAGAGCTCAAGGTTTGTCTCATCTTTGGTTTTGAAAGAATGATGAAAATAAAAAGGTTTTTAGTTGTCCTTATTGGTTTTTCCTTGAGTTTGATGATGAGTCTAGACAAATAAGGTCCATAGGACCATGGTGTAAGAGGCTTAAAACTCATTTCCATTTGGTTAAGATTGAATGGGGTTGATAGTTTGTCCTTTAAAGTCTTGAAATGAGCTCTAGTTAAGATAAAATAAGTTTGCATTTATGTTTAAGTTTATGTCTTGCATATCATGTTTACTTATTGATGCCATCACCAAGCTTTCAAGAATAAATAAATGAACTTGCATTTTCATGTTTAAATTTCCAAGCTTGCATTTCAGTTTATATTTCAAGTTATCACTTAATCTTTAAAGATAATAAGGATATTGCATCTCATATTTACTTTATGCTCTCATTTTATTTTATAATGAAGAATAAAACATAGTGCATAGCATGTTTATGTTTATGTCATCACTTAAATATTCTAGAGCTCAAAAGACTTGCCCTAGTATTGCAAACAAAAATTTTAACCATGACAAGTGGATATGTTTTAGTCATGATACAATGATGGTTTTGATTTGTAAAAAAGTGAGGATGTTTTCAAGGGAATGTTAGAAAGATGTTTTATGTGGTCTCAAGGTGTTAAAGTAGCTTAGAATGTGTTAAAAACCATGTTTTCTCAAATTCCAGGTTCTAGTAATCGATTAGCTTATGTAATCGATTACCAAAATGGTTATTTGAAGGATTTTAGGTTCTGGTAATTGATTACCAACAAGTTTCAATTACCAAGGCTGTTCCTCATGCCCAGAACTGATTTTAACTCCTGTAATCGATTACCTATTTATGTAATCGATTACCATGATGTTCTTCATTTTCTGGAAAGTTTTAGCCTTAGTAATCGATTACTATCCTATGTAATCGATTACCTGAATGTTCCTCATACCTAGGATAAAATTTAGGTTCTAGTAATCGATTACCAGGCCTAAGTAATCGATTACCAAGCCATCCTTTTGAGTTCGGAATAAGTTTGTGATTTTGGTAATCATTACCATCGTATGTAATCAATTACCAACCCCTAAATGTGCAAAAATATGTGCTTTAAGTATGATAGAATGACTTTATGTGTTAATGCTTTGAGATGAATTCATGTGATTATGTGAGACATACAATTCAGTTTCTGTCTTGTTTGTTTAGCCACTATGTTGATGCCGTTTTATGGAGTTAAAATGTGTAAAATTGTGTTTGAGTAAGGCTAGGGCTGATTTAGGAACGTTAGGAAAGAAAAAGTAACTAGAAAGGATTTAAAATGAGGATTCTAAAACACTTAAGCACAAGAATTATAAATTATGTTTCAGAATAATTGAACTTAGGGAGAATGGTTTACAATTAGTGGATATGTAAAGGAATCTCTGATAATTGGTTTAGGAATTGAATATAGAGCCTTAGGCGAAGATGGAACTTAGAAATGGTTAAAGATGTAGATTCTAGAAACGAGTAATCGAATAATAACCATTATACCCAATTTGTGCAAGGTTGTTTGGAGGTGTTAGTAAGCATAAAAATTAGAGAGAATTACAAGTAATGATCCTTTAGGTGCATCAAGATATGTTATGGGTGTTAGGATAACTAGAGCATGAGTTTTAAGACCCGTAAGGGTCAAAGCATAAGATACTATAAGATAGGGAAGATGATGAGAGTAAGTGATCGAGTGAACACATAGTTATGATATATGAGAATATGTGAACTTATGACGTGATTGTTATGATAATGTGGTATGTTATGATTGAGATAGAAGGATATGAGATGATGATGAAATGGGTGAACATGTTTATATAATTTTAAAGGTTTGCTTAGTTGAGATATTGAATGAGGAAGCATATGTTAAATGAGTTATGTGCATGACTCAAATTTGAGGAAATTTGGTGTGCAACCATTGTGCTATCGAATTTCCATCAAATTTGAGAAACTTAAAGAAGTTTTTGAAAGTAAGATTTTAAAAGTGACATGCCGAGACGCATTTCTCCTGTGACGATGAGGAGAAAGTTAAACCCATGGGGGGTTGGACGTTAGCCATACGAAGCGAACAAGTCACTTGGCTTAACCTAGTCTTATGTGTTTCGTAGATTTAGACATACTTTTCCTATACGAGGAGGATAAGGTAAAACTAAGGGCATTGGCAGTTAGTTTGCCAAAGCGGACAAAGTCACTTGGTCTTAACTAATGATGCATTTTGAAGAAGGAAAAAGTCCCATGATGGGTGATCCTTAGGCTCCCTATTACTCTGGGAGTCGGGATTTTTGTGATTATGTTACGCTTATCAAGAGGATAAGTAAGAACTAGTGACACTAGTCAAGGTATGAGCTCATAGCCTAGTTTAGGGTGGAAATGATTCTAGGTTGGATACCTTTATGTCACAAGTTTGAGAAAAGAGAAAAGGATGTGAAGTTCCATACTTACGAAAGAGAAAGGTTTCAGGAGAAGTTATATGCCACTTATATGATGATAAATTACGATGTCATGTTTTATTGGTTTACTTGTGTAAGGTATTGCCATGTATTCATGCTTTGCTATGCTACATTCATGTATTAAGATTCATTATAAAAGAAAACACGGACCTTGGATAATTACTTTTATAAAACCCCATAATAGACCATTGCATGTTAAATTTTCATAATAAACCCAAGGCATGGTGTAACACCCATCACAACATAGGGCTATGCTTAAGCCATAACCTTATAATGAGCAGTTGTTACTTATTTTCTTTATTGACCTTTGATGGAGTATATACATATTACATATGAGCCTGCTTTTTAGACAAACATAAAATGCTTTCTCTCTAAGTTGTTAAATTTGAACATAAATAATATATCAAAATACATAATTGTATTATCCGGACAACAAAGCAACAACATATCTAACTCTGTCAAAACCCTTACCCTGTTTATGGAACCCTCTAGTCTAGGTAGGGTACTACTTAACATTCACTAAAAAGGAAATAAAATAAACTAACTAAATTCTCTATCATCAGTTCATCAAAAACTCTGACCATGATGCCAATACCAGTTAAGAATTTCCACAAAATAATCATCAACATAGCAATCTATAAAAAATATGATGATAGTAGGAATGAGGATCAAAGATTTCCAGGAAAAATACTAGTCGACTACACAGTGATATTTGACATAATATTAAAATAATTAAAGTATCTTCAATTTCTTTTGAAATATCAAGCTTGCTTATTCACTTTACTTATTAAATACAGTATTATGAGGGCACTTGTGCTTAGAATAAAAAAATCAAAGGATTCTAAGATAATTGCTCATTTTTGGTTGCTTACATAATAATTAGTTTGTTTGTTTCATTACTTCTTTGACATAATCTTATTCTGAACTTTAAGCTTGAGAATAGAACTTATAGGATTTCTATATACTTCCATTTGTATGTATTTTGGCTATGTAACACCTCGTGTTACATTATGATATAGTTCACTTGTTGTAGTACCCTCGTACTATAACTCAATATAGATCACATTGAATCCATGAGTTTATAATCAAGCAATTCGATATGTAGTTAGTATCATTATTTCCTGACTTAACTTGGTTAGATACTTTCAACTTAATGGTAGAACTCATAGGACTCTTCGATATGTTCACTGTGGATTATACTATCAATGATATAACCTTCACGTTACAACCTGATATAGTTCACTAGATGGAGTACGTCTACTACATCTCATTTGAATAACCCCGTTATTCTTTCTAGGACATCCCTTTTCTCAAAACGATGTAACATCATCGCGATTACAACTAATGTAGTTCCAAGGGCGTAGCACGTCTACTATTACCCGTGAATCCATGAGCTTACCATTAAGCAATTAACATTACATATGACGTATTTCCTCAGTTTTCTTTCTTCGTTGGAACTCTATCATGTAGTTGGGGAATTTCTTAATTATAAAATAAAATTCTCTCCTTAATAGTTCTATATCTCATACTTCTCTTGAGATTTTCTTGAAATCTCCTTAACACTTATGAGATTTCTCTATTAAGTCTCATGAATTACTTGATTTTTCTTTAAAAACTATTGAATTCTTATGAGATATTCCCTTTAGATTTCTGAAATCTTATAATATTTTATGTTCAAAATCTTCTGAAGCCTTATGAGATATTCTGCAAAAATCTCTTGGATTCTTATGATTTATCGGTAAAATCTACTTAACTTTTTATGAGATTTTTCTAGAAGAACGTTATGAGATTTTTTGCAAAGTCTAGTAAACTTTTATGAGATTTTTCTTAAGAAAATATTAACTTTACGAGATTTTCCATAAAATCTATTAACTGTTATGAGATTTTTAGAAAGTCTATTAACCTTATGAAGCTGTTTTTATAAAATCTATAGTTATATGAAATTTTAGCAAATCCTAATCTTTTATGAGATTTCTTCACAAGAGAAACTTATAGAACTTCTTACATTATAATTCTTAAATCTCTCAGAAAATTAAACCAAGTATATTTCTTAGATTTCAGAGTTTTTCTTTATGGATCAAAATCTCATCATTTTTCATGAAACTTTAGCATCATACTTCAAAATACCAATCTTGCAGATTTTTAGAAAATATTTCTGGTTATATTCTTGTAAAATTTCCAGATTTCTCATTCGTTTTAAGGAATCAAAAATCTTCATTTACATAATTAAATCTCTTACATCAATTACTCAATTCATAAAGCTTTCAAGCATATTACCCTTACATCTACCAAGTTCATGCATAAGCATCTTGAAATAATTTCAGATTTTACAACATAAATTTCAAGCATATATCAAGAGTTTATATTAGCAAAATAGCCAAACAATCACAAGGCAATAAACTAGAATTTTTCCTACCTTTCTTCCAAGCCTTTTGCTAAACTTTCTCTAGCTTCTTCTCCTCTAACTAAAGCCTCAAACCCATATTCCAACCACTAAATATGCTGTTGTTTGGACATATTTGAAGGGGATAAAGAAGGCTTTGGCTTGAGTTTGATGTAGAGAAAGTGTTCTTAAACAAGTTTAAGTGTTTTCCCAAGCATAACCTTCAAGAATTAGAAGCTTTCATGGAGTTTCAAGAAGGAAGAAAATGAAAATGGTGAAGGGAAGAAGAAGAACGTGAAGTTGGGAAGGAAACCGAGAAAAATGCTATTTCCTTTTCCTTTTTCCTTTATATTAAAACTAACTTGGAGGCTAAGTAATAGGTATCCTATTTATTCGGATCAATTTGTCTTGTTTTTGTATTGGAAATATCTATATTTATTTGATCATCCTAAGTAAAAATTATTTGGGATCTGATAATATAAATTATTTTTACCAGACTAAGTGTTTGGTATATTGGTTATTACCATTTCGGTATACCAATTATTACCATTTCAATATCCGATTCACATAAAATAAACTTTACTAGGTTAAAATATTTATTCGCCTTTATCCTTATTTTCCTCTATGTCATTATACCAATTATAAGGTCTCTTTCTATATCCCCAATTAAAATATTATTATATTGATTTTTAATAATATTAAATTAATTTTCATTTTTCTTTTACAAACTCCTCATATTATTTTGGTCATAATTATGTCTATCGAAATTTTCAAAATCCCTATAGATTATTCACAATTAATCATTTTATCACAATAATACCAAAAAATCGGGTCGTTACACTTGGGACGTAAATGATGACATTATGATAGGAGGTTCCCTGCTAAGATTCTTTAGTAAAATTCTCACCCCTTCTATTTCTCTCTTCTCGTTATGTCTTCAGATTTTGATGGCGACGTTCGTGGTCTTCATTGACACGCCAACTTGGAGGTGCACTTTTATCCGACCATCAGTCATATCATTTTAAGGGTCGTTGTGTTGTCGCATTTTTTACGCATATGGCTCGTTCGTGCATCCAGTTTCTAGTTTTCGCTTCACTCCTACCTCGCCATATGGCGACGACATGATCTTCAAGAGGATTGACCCCACGATGAGAGACTCGCAACCCGTCCATTATCCTCCAGCTTAAGCCTACCCGAAGTACGTCCCACTCATACGGCGTCCTGGGATTGACTTGTCTAAGTGTAACACCCTAATAATTAACCGAATACACCTAGGTTGTATCTGATTAATTACTAGACTTTACTCTTTGCTTCAATTCTTTCATCATACTTTGAAAATACTTAGTGAAATTACGAGCCATTTTTTTTGTTAAAACATAATTGAAAACGTGAGCCGCGCATAATGTGAACAATAATCTAAATAAAGCGAATAACGTGCAGACATAGCATGAAAAACACATCATATTGGCTCCATCATATAACATCCATAATTACATAACACATAGATAGTTTGCCTACAACAGAATAAGACTAGGTGTAGGCAATCTAACAAAACATAAATAATATATGGATGGAAGGACATCCATTAATGGCACCTAGTAATAACACTCCAAGGATAGGGATAGATATCTAAAATATACGAGTGAAACTAAGATCAAGTTCACTACCAGGTGAAAGCCTCAATGTGATTCACGAACGCTTCCTTCGTTTCTGAAGACGAAGGAAAGAAAAATAGGGAGTGAGAAACTATAAAAAGAATCTCAGTAGGGTACTCACCTCATGATGCATTGTGTCATCATCATCGTCCCCAGGAACCTCGGGTTATTATGAAATAATGAGCATGCTAAGATTGATTTATTAAGTTTGAAAATATACTTTACCGAGGTTCGTCGGTTTTAATCATGCGTCTTATAATGCATTATAAACTTAGCATGTCATGTTTATAATGAACTTTTCCTTTCATATATATTAACATAGTTATGCATAAAATCACATCATATTCCTCATCATCATTTCATAATACTATGCATAGAAGAACATCATATTTCTCATCATCATCTCATAAATACTATGCATAGTAGAACATCATATTCACATAATGCATTTACTTAGTTTCTTAGGTGACTTAAAATTACTTTCATCATCATTTTCCTAGGCCACCCTATACTCCACCCTTTTGGGAGTAATCTAGGTTATGAGCTCATACCTTACTAGTCGTCACTAGCATATACTTATCCCTTTTGATAAGTTAAAATCCTGACTCTACCCTTTTGAGAGAACGGGCTAGGGGGCAAGAATCACCTTTTCACCATCTATAGTCTGATGGGTCTAAAGGATCATTTTCTCAGGATCACCTTTTCACCACCTATAGTCTGATGGGTCCAAAGGATCATTTCCTTATAAGTTTAAGTCACCATTAAGTCTTAGCATGTTATATCATAATCATCAAAATGCATGAACATTCTCATTGTTTGCAATAGCAACTATAACATGCAAGCCATGAAATCATTCAATAATATCAAATTCTCAGTAGGCATTACTTCATCATATAAATTGACATTCAAAGCATCAAAAGATGTCATCTAAAATTCTCAGTAAAGCTCCCTTAATAACCGAACTCTAAAGTTGGGTAACCTTAATTATCAAACTAATTACTTATGCATCTAAGGGATTTATTACCATCAATTATAAGCCTTAAGAACATTATTAGACTATATGGGGTAGCATAGGCAGGAAGTTGTTCTTAAGGTTTTACGGAGGCTAGAAGTTACGTTTTTAACCCTTCTCGTTACGGCTTTCCCTATGATGCTAAAATTAATTACTAAACCAATTATGAATCATTTTCCCTTATCTAAACATAATAAAATCTGGTTCTTAAGGCCACTAAAGGTTCTGGACAGAATGCATAAATTTCATTCTCTAGAGTTCTAGAAATCTTGCTTTTACGATTTTCTAGGAAGCTAGTTTTATTTCTAACATGCATAGAATCATTCCTTTAGCAATAAACCATAATTATCACAACTTCAAACATATTAAACCATCATCATACAGTAGTACTAAACTCAGATTAGTGGCCGAATCATGAACCTCATATAATCACATTTTAAGTGTACATGGAATACTAGTTTCTTGTAAAGTCTTTGCAAGGCCTCAAATTTCTTTTAGAAACTAATTCTTTTTGCTAAACTTGAAAGAATCTTCATGATTAAAATTCTCACTTAAGATAAAAGGAGCAAGTCTTGATCTTAAGAGATTTATGTGATATCTTAGAATCATAAACATGCTATGCAACCTCATTTTAATCTTGTCATTATAAGGTGATAACTTGGAATTATAAACATGATATGCAAATCCATTTCTTTATCTTTAAGATTTAAGGTGATGACTTGAAAATTAAACATGATGCAAGAGCTTGAAATATAAACATGATGCAAGAAACTTGAGCGTAGTCCAAGGACTAGTGGAGGGAGAGAGAATCTTAGAAACCGGAGCGGCGGTAATCCGCACTGGACCGGTGAAGGAGAAGAGAATTATTATTACATCTTTTTAAGCTCCAATCTCAAGACTTCTTAAAGAATCAATTCTTTAACTCCAATAATCTTATTTCTTTGCTTGTGATACTTGGGCAAGTCTTTGAGCTCTAGGATCTTTAGGTGATGACATAAAAATAAACATGTCATGCGTTGATTCTTTTAGCCATTATAAAATAAAGTGAGAGCATAAAATAAATATGAGATGCAACCTCTTTATTATCTTTGAGATTAAGTGACAACTTGAAATATAAACATGAAATGCAAGCTTGGAAATTTAAACATGAATATGCAAGTTCATTTATTCATTCTTGAGAATTTAGTGATGACATAGAAAGTAAACATGATTATGCAAGGCATAAACTTAAACATGGATGCAAGTTCATTTTATTTCTTTACTAGAGCTCCTCAAGACTTTAGAGAAATATAAATTCAACCCAATATATCTTAGCAAGACAAAGTGAGAAATACATCTTTCAAGTTCTAAACTCAAGATCATAAAAACATCATAAAAATATTATTCTTTAAAGTTTTGCATCAAGTGGAACTTTCAAGCTTTAGAGGCCTAACTTGTGATGGATTCACAACCCACCTTCAAGGTCCTCATCATCAAGCCATCATCTTAGTCCCACCTAGGCCATATGGCCGAATTGGTTAAAGAAAAATGAAGAGGAAAACCAAATGAAAAAGCTAAGGTAAGTCCATAATTTTAACATTTTGAACTAAAAACACAACTTAGCAAATCATAGAAATAAATTAGAAACTACTCCCTACCTAATCTGATTTGAAGGAAAGGAAGAGAACTTGGTTTCTTGGAGTGAAATGAAAGAAAATATTCTTGAAAACTTGAAGAAAGAATTCAGCCAAGAGGAGGAGGAAATGAGAGCTTTTGGTGCTCCTAAAACTAGAATTTGTGTAAGTTATGAGCAAGGCTTCTAAGGCTCCTCAAGTAAGCATATTTATAGAGGAATTCAAGCTCATGTATGACAAGAGGAGGAGGCATAATTTTGGATTTTTCATGGGGAACAAAGGGAGGAAAATCATTTCTTTGTTTAAGGCATGTTTTATGCCATGTTTTAGGGAATTTTTTGGCATTTTGTTTTAGTGCATTATCTTGCAATAATTCTAATGATTATGGCTGAATTATTTCGTGCATTACAGCCTCATGGAAGAGGGTTTTGTGTGTTCCATGTATTATTTAGGTGTAGGCAAGGTATTCATGCAATTTAGAGAATTTACGGTTAAGGCTTAGGTGAATTAGTAAGCAATTTGAGTGTTTTAAAGCAATTTAGGTTCTAATCAATTTAAATAAATAATTTTGACTCTAGATTAATAATTAGAATTTAATAAGCTTTAATTTGAGCCTAATATTGCTTAGGTTTCGTTAGACGAATCAAAAATCTCAAAATTTGTAAAATTGCACAAAGGAGGGGCAAAACGGTCATTTTACTTAAAAATTGCCCGAGACCACCCGAGCTTAACCAATGGTTAATCATGGCTTAAAAACACCTTTTAACACATTTTAGTGAGGTTCGGGCTAAGTCGGCACACAAATCGGGGTTAAAACGGCCGGGGCGTTTTGGTCATTTCGCATGTCGGAGTTCAAAATTAGGATTCTTCTCCTCTATTAACACTCATAACACAAACAATCCCTTATTAACATCAAAACATCCCCTTGAGGACGGGTGGGGCCCACGATCCTCATTTTCTAAGTAAAATAACCTCAGGGCATTTTGGTCATTTTACACGTACAAGAAATTGGGGTTTGCAATACTTGCACGAATTGCTCCTAACTTCTCTTCTAACGTTATATTCCTTTATTAAGGATTGTTTGGTCTCAAATTTTATATAATATTTACCTACGGTAATTTGGTAATTCCTAATGACAGTAAAAATTAATAGTAAAAATTGGGGCATTACACTAAAGACTCCCCGCCTACGTCTACTTGAAGGTTCTGCCCCCTCGGTTCCGTGGACATGGGTAGGGCAGGAGGACTGTCACCCAGCTAAGGCTTGCGAGCGAGTGCGGAGACCTGAAACGCTCGGTCGAGGAGGCCATGTTGTTCCCCCATTGAATGCCCATGCCCCCACTTCGTTGGGCCACGACCAAGGAGCTTGGAGTAGTTCGTGGGACACGTTACCCCATCGCTGAGGACCAGCGTCTCTAGTAGGTTTAGAGGATAGCTATAGTTTGGGTTTGATCTTTTGGGGCTTTTCCTGACTGGTGTTTATGTTTTCCTTTCTATTTATGTGTTTTCCTTTTTTATGTATCATAAGCTCTGCCTATTTTACATGGGTATGACTTTATTTAGTTTTCAGTTGATGTATCAGAATCATGTACTCAACTATATTATTTAATATTATGATATTTGCTTCTATGGAGGAATGTGTCTTTATTGCTCTTAAATTGTGTGTTTAAGTTCTTTGCTATTTTACTATTCACTCATGGTAGGATGCAATGGCTCATGTTTTGTTTTACATGTTTCAAAAAAAAAAAAAATTTGCTGTATATTTTTCTCTAAGTAATATTTACAAATGAATTTTAAGGAGTAATAACTAATAATTAATCTTAATACGTCTAGGCGTGTTGGGTTAAATATTAGGGTGTTACATTTTGGTATAAGAGCGGTTCGTCATCGAGCCTGAGGATTGGATTACCGTGCTTTATAGACATGATATAGTAGTATGTCATGTGTAGTGCTTAGCTAATAGATATAAGCTATAGGTTATGCATGACCCGTCCGCTTGCTTGTGCCATGGTAACTAGCTCATCTAGCATGGAATATTGAGTTGATCACCTTAGTGTTTGTTGACTTGTATGTTTAAGGACCAATGGCACCTAGCAGTAACAGAAATGCGAATGAGGGGAGTCAAGGGAACGAAATTGCAGCGTTATCGAGAAATGGCGAGAGCGATGGAACGTATGTTCGATTGCATGGACCAACAAAGGGATGCTGCACAAGGTCCCCTTGCTTCCAAGGCAGAGCAAGCTCAATTTGGGGAATTCGCAAGGCCAATCCCCCAACCTTTCGAGGAGCCTGAACCCGAAAGGAGAACAAGTAGGTCAAGAATATCGAGAAGATCTTATCGATGGTCACCTATTCAAGAAAACAGAAGGCCACATTCGCCGCATATATGATGGAGTCCATGAAGAATTCCTGTGACCACCAAAAGGCTATTGGATGATCCTGTAGCAACAATCAATTGGGAGTTGTTTATGACCCACTTCTAGAGTACTTCTCAAAGTCCGTGAGGAATGCGAAAGACATCGAATTCAAAGAATTGACCCAGGCGTCTACGATCGCCCAATACCGAAGTTCAAGAGCTGACAAATTTTCTTGGGTTTTCCAAGGGAATCTCGATGAAGTGTGGAAATGCATTAGTTCGAGGCCAGGTTGAAGGCCGAAATCAACATGGATGGCGCATATGTAGATTAGGGACTTCCCCACTCTAGTCAACAAGTGCAAAATCATTGAGGAAGGGCACAAGAAGTTAAGTGCTACAAGGGCGGACGCCTCGCAGTTTGGGACCTCAAGCTCTGAAGTACAAGCTACAACACCAGAACCCATCAAGGAACCACTTCAATCCTTACCACACTAACCAATTCAAGCAACAACAATAACAACAATAAGGGGACCAACCAATCAACCTTTCCACAATACCCGAGGCCTCCGGTCAACCACAACGGTCCTGGAACCGCAAAATCCAACAAGGAGGATTGGGTGGTTCTCGCAACAATAACCAAGGAGGACCCAGTTGGACCAAGACAAGGCACCCCAAGGAGCCCCACTGCTTCCCCGGACCCGCAGGACTGGTATGCCCCCATGGAAGAAATCATGGTAATCGCCCCACCAAGCTGGGCAAGGAGTCTGCTTCAGATGTGGGCTCGACCACTATGCCAAGGACTACACGAGCGGAGGGCCATCCAGTCAGAACCCCAAGCCGCAACATTAAGGACGGGTCTTCACCTTCAATGCGAAGACGAACCGGATCTAACGACCTCATCGAAGGTAAGTGCAAATTAAATGGTAAAACCTTAACTGGACTTTATGACTCTGTGCTACCCATTCTTTCATCTCATATGCTAGTGTTGAGTCTTTGAATCTTAAAGTTTCTAAACTTTCTTTTTCATGCCGATTTTCCTCGAGTACAAATGACCAAAATGCCCTAAGGTCATTTTTACCTGGAATTTTAAGGTAGCCGAACTTGGGACCCTTTGATGGGTCAAATCAATGTTTGAAGGGGATTATAACTATAATGTTTGATATTCTAGGTAAAAATCATTTTTAAACTTTCAGCTCAAAATGACCAAAACACCCTGAGCGTTTTACGTGGGTAAAGGTGCCGTTTAGCCGTTTTTCCAGTTCTGAAATAATGTTTATGGGTGGTTTATGATGGTTAGTTAGGCTTGGAGGTCCCAGCAATTTTAGTGTAAAATTACCATTTTGCCCCTAGACGTGTATGTAGTTAATAATGTAATTAACCAAACCTAAGCAATATTAGGCTCTAATCGAAGATTAATTAATTTCAATAATTAATCTAGAGTCAAAATAATTTATTAAGGTTAATTAGAACCTAAGATTGCTTAGTTAAACTCTAATCTAATTCTTGATTCAAGATTCCTAGTTATGGAATCTTGAATAGTAAATTATCTCTTTAATTCCTTAAATCAAGGAATTGTGTCTATGATTTAATTTGACTTGAAAAGAGTTTTTAATTTGTTAATCTAGTAAGATCACCCCTAAATCAAGTCTTGACAACCTTAATTGACCATTATCTCACCTAAACATTTTCTTACAAACTCCTAATCAAAACCTTAATTAAAGAAATGTAACGCCTGAATTTCTGTGTACAAATGACCAAAATGCCCCTGAGGTCATTTTACCCAAAAATGAGGATCGCCTCCTGACCATCCTCAAGGGGATGTTTTGATATTGATAGGGGATTATATGTGTTACGTGTGGTGATAGATGTAACACCCTAATAATTAACCCAATAGACCTAGGTAGGATCTTATTAATTACTAGACTTTACTCTTTGCTTCAGTTCCTTAATCATGCTTTGAAAATACTAATTGAAATTACAAGCCATTTTAAAAAAAAAAACATAATTGAAAACGTGAGCCGTGCATAACGTGAACGATAATTGAGATAAAGCAGGAAAGAACAGACATATCATGAAGAACACATCATATTGGCTCCATCATATGACATCCATAATTACATATCACATAGATATTTTGCCTACCAACAGAGTTAAGCTAGATGTAGGCAATCAAACAAAACATAAATAATATATGGATGGAAAAACATCTATTAACGGCACCTATTAATAACACTCCTAAGAGGAATAGATATTGAGTTCATGCTCAAGGTTTAGCAATACGTTCCTCAAGGATAATAAGTTGGTTCACAAGATCACGTGCATCTACCAGGTGAGAGCATCAACGGGAATCACGAACATCACCATCACTTTCTAAAGACGAGATGGAAAGAAAGAAAGAGGGAATGAGAAACTTATAAAAGAATCTCAGGAGGGTACTCACCTCATATGCATCGTGTCATCATCATCGTCCCCAGGAACCTCGGGTTTCATTATGAAAATGTGAGCATGCTAAGATTCATTTATTTAGTTCGAAAATATACTTTACCGAGGTCCGTTCATTTTAATCATGCGTCTTATAATGCATCATAAACTTAGCATGTCATGTTTATAATGAACTTTTCCTTTCATATATAATAACATAGTTATGCATACAACCACATCATATTCCTCATCATCATTTCATAAATACTATGCATAGAAGAACATCATATTTACACAATGCATTACTTAGTTCCTTAGGTGACTTAAAGTTACTTTCATCATCATTTTCCTGGGCCACCCTATACTCCACCCTTTTGGGAGTAATCTAGGTTATGAGCTCATACCTTACTAGTCGTCACTAGCATATACTTATCCCTTTTGATAAGTTAAAATCCCGACTCTACCCTTTTGAGAGAACGGTTTAGGGGCAAGAATCACCTTTTCACCACCTATAGTCTGATGGGTCCAAAGGATCATTTCCTCATAAGTTTAAGTCACCATTAAGTCTTTGCATGTTATATCATAATACAACTCTCAATTCATAATCATCAGGATGCATAAACATTCTCATTGTTTGCAACAGCAACTATAACATGCAAACCATGAAGTCATTCAATGAAATCAAATACTTAATAAGCATCAAATCACTACATAGACTTATCATTTCAAACATCAAAGAGGCATCATCATAAATCCTCACCGAAAAGCTCCAAACAACCGCAACTTTAGAATCAGGTAACCTCAATCATTATCTTACTTTCTTATGCATCTAAGGGATTCATTATCATTATTACCCTTAATTATAACCTTCAAGTACATTATTAAACCACATGGGACAGCATAGGCGGTAGGTTATATTTAAGGCTTTACGTGTGCTAGAAGTTGCATCTTTAACCCTTTCTTGTTACCGGCTTTCCCTATGATGCTAAAATTAATTACTAAACCAATTATGAATCATTTTCACTTATCTAGACATAATAAAATCTGATTCTTATAGCTTTTAAGGGTTCTGACAGAATGTATAAATTTCATTCTCTAGAGTCCTAAAAATCTTGCTTTTACGGTTTTCTAGGAAGCTAGTTTTATCTCTAACATGCATAGAATCATTCCTTTAGCAATAAACCAAAATTATCACAACTTCAAACATATTAAACCATCATCATACAGTAGTACTAAACTCAGATTAGTGGCTGAATCATGAACCTCATATAATTGCTTAAAGTCACATTTCAAGTACACATGTGATACTAGTTTACCGTAAAATATTTGTAAAGCCTTAAAACTCCTTTAAAAACTAATTCTTTTTGTTAAACTTGAAAGAAATCATAGGACTTTAAGCTTTCCTTAATCATGAGGCCGATTTATACATTGAAAGAATGTTCATGATTAAAATTTTCACTTAAGATAAAAGGAGCAAGTCTTGAGCTTTAGAGATTTAGGTGATAACTAGAATCATAAACATAATATGCAAATCCCTTTCTTTATCTTTAAGATTTAAGGTGATGACTTGGAAATTAAACATGATATGCAAGACTTGAAATTTAAACATGATGCAAGTGCTTGAAATGAATAAGAAACTAGTGGCGATAGTCCGCATGAGACCAGGAGAGAGAAGAGAATCTTAATAAAAGAAAAATAAGAAACCGGAGCGCGGTAGTCCGCACTGGACTAGTGAAGAGAGAAGAGAATTCTTATTACATCTTATTAAGCTCCAAACTCAAGACTTCTTAAAGAATGAATTCTTTGACTCCAATAATCTTAAGGAAATTGAAAGTGAGCTTTAGAGTTCTTATTACCATGGTTCCAACTTTGCTTATGATACTTGGGCAAGTCTTTGAGCTCTAGGATTCTTAGGTGATGACATAATAATAAACATGCCATGCGTTGATTCTTTTAGCCATTATAAAATAAAGTGAGAGCATAAAATAAATATGAGATGCAACCTCTTATCATCTTTAGAGATTAAGTGACAACTTGAAACATAAACATGAAATGCAAGCTTGGAAATTTAAACATGAGAATGCAAGTTCATTTATTCATTCTTGAGAATTTAGTGATGACATAGAAAGTAAACATGGTTATGCAAGGCATAAACTTAAACATGGATGCAAGTTCATTTTATTTCTTTACTAGAGCTCCTCCAAGACTTTAGAGAAATATAAATTCAACCCAATATATCTTAGCAAGACAAAGTGAACTTTAGAGTTCTTATGCCAAAGTGTCAAAGACAACCTTATAGCTTGAACCTCATCATCAAGCTCAAAGAAATGGATTAAAAGATGAACATCAACACTTTTTGAAATCAATCATAATGAAAACTATTTTTACATAGAGTTCTAAGTTCAAGGTTAGCATAAAAATATCATTCCTTAAAGTTTTGCATCAAGTGGAACTTTCAAGCTTTACAACCCATACTCAAGGTCCTCATCATCAAGCCATCATTTCATTCCTACTTAGGCCATTTGGCCAAAACCATTAAAAAAAAGGGAAGGAAAACCAAATTGAAAAAGCCATAGAAAAGGTTCATTGATCAACATTTTGAGCTAGAAACATAACTTGTTATAGCATAAAATGAACTTAGAAACAACATCCTACCTAATTTGGTTTGAAGGAAAGGAAAGAACTTGGTTTCTTGGAGTGAAATGAAAGAAAATCTCTTTGAGAAAGTGAAGAAGAGTTTCGGCCAAGGGGGAGGAGGAAAGAAAGCTTTAGGTGTTTGTAAAAACTAGAAATGTGCAAGTATGAACTAAGGCTCTAAAACATCCTTAAGCATGCCTATTTATAGAGATTTTGAAGCTCATAAATGGACAAATGGAGGAGGAAGGCTGGTGGATTTTAAAGGAAAAAAAAGGAAGAAAAATCATCTTGATTGGTGGCTTAAAACATGGAATCATGTTTTCATGGTTCCTTGTTTTCATACCTTGGATTTTGTGCATTCTTTGACAAATTTTCTAATGCATGGAGGCACCAATAATTCGGCCATTACAGCCCCATGGAGGAGAAAATTTGTGTGTTCCATGTATTATATAGGTGTAGGTAGGTATCTTTGCAATTTAAAGAATTTACACTTAAGGGCTTAGGTGAATTAGTAAGCAATTTGGGTGTTTTTAAGCAATTTTTGGTTCTAATCATCTAAATAAATAATTTTGACTCTAAATTAGTAATTAGAATTTAATAACCTTTAATTTGAGCCTAATATTGCTTAGGTTTCACTAGACGAATCGAAAATATCAAAATTTGCAAAATTGCACAAAGACGGGGCAAAATGGTAATTTTACTCAAAAACTGCCCGAGACCATCCGACTTAACCAAGGGTCAATCATAACTTAAAAACACCTTTTAAAACATTTTAGTGAGGTTTGGGCTCAGTGGCACGCAAATTGGAGTTAAAAGCGTAAGGGCGTTTTCGTAATTTTGTCGAAACTCAAAATTGAGATTTTCTCCTCTATTAACACACATAACACAAACAATCTTTTATTATCGTCAAAACATCCCCTTGAGGATGGGGGGCCCACAATCCTTTTTGAGTAAAATAACCTCAAGGGCATTTTGGTCATTTTACACGTACAGAAATTCTGTTTGCGACTCTTGCACGAATCGCTCCTAACTTCTCTTCTAATGTTATATTTCATTTTTGAGGATTGTTTGGTCTCAAATTTTATGTAGGAATTACCTAGAGTAATTCGGTAATTTCTAGCGTAGTAAAATTCCGGGTTACAATAGAGCAGAAGATCTCATTTTTGAGTTCCAATGCGCAAAATTACCAAAACGCCCATGTGGCTGTATAACACCGTTTTGCGTGTGATTTAGCTCGATTTCACCAAAAGATTTTAAATGATGCTTTTAAATTATGTTTAATGACGTAAAGCCCGGGTGGCCTTGGGCGGTTTTAGAAAATTACCGTTTTGCCCCTAGCTTTGTGCATTTTGGGCCTAATAATGTGATTAGCAAAACCTAAGCAATATTAGGCTCTAATTAAATATTAGAAAATTTTAATTACTAATCTAGAGTCGAAATAATTAATTAAGGTTAATTAAAACCTAAGATTGCTTAGAGAAACCCAAAATCCCTTTTCTTTATTTTAGACATTATGTCATATTTTCATGAATAGTAAGATTTCAATCAATTTCCTTAAATCATGGAAGTTGTCACATGATGAGATTCCTCCCTAATAAAGATGGATTTGCATAAATCAAGCAAGACCACTCTTGAATCTTGTCTTGAACCACCTTAATTACCCATTATCTCACCTAAACACTTACTTACAATTCATAATCCATGTTCTAACCAAATCAACTCCTAAACACACACATAAACCAACATTAAAATGAGAACTTTCCTCCCCTATTAGCCCTTAATTGTGATCGGCCAACCTCCCCCAAAAATCATCTATCACATGTTGAAATTCCATTAAAAATTGTTTAAAGAAACATGGTTGCCTATGCTTTTACCCATGCATGCCCATGCTTTGAGCCATACCCAAGACCATACCTTGTAAAGAGATATTTTTCTTTTTCTCTCCTCATGGCTGATAGTTTCTCTCCCCCTTGGCACCTCCATTGTGTTTAATTCTTCTATAAATTAGCATCTAAGAAAGCTTGCAAAACTTTGCTCACTTGTGCAAAGCTTTAAGACTTCCTTTCTTTGAGTTCTAAGAGTTCTTTCTCTACTTCTTCTTCTTCCTTTCAAAGGATCATCACCATCCACCATTTCCCAAACATAAACCATCACACAAACACCATAAACCTTCCATTAAACACATAGGCTTTTCATTCCCAAGCTCAAAAACTCAAAGCAAACTTTTCTCCCTTTTCTTTTTCTCTTGGCCGAATTCTTTCAAGCATCAAGGAAGGAGTTGTTCTTCTCATCTTGTTTCAAGATCAAGCTTCCATCTTTCAAAAAGAAAAATATCTTTGGTAGGGGTTTTATTTCAAAGTTTTCTTTACTTTCTTCAAGAAAAGTTCTAGTTTTCTCTTGGTTTTCAAGCTTTTCCTTTGCTCCTTTCATTTTCGGCCTTGGAGCCTTCTCATATGAAAAACTTTAGCTTGATGATGAGATTTCAAGATAATGGTCTTGTGATGCCTTGTGAGAAATCTCTAAAGCTTAAAAAACTTGGTCTTGAACCATATATGCTTTTGGGTTTCTTTCTTTTTTCCTTGCTCAAAGATTTCAGTTCTCTTTTTCTTTTCCTTAATGATTTTGGTTTTCACTTATTTGAACAAAGTTTGATAAAAATGTTAAGTAGATCACTAAAAGTTTTGTTAAGAAAATTAATCATATGTTTTCAAAGAGCTCTAAGCTTACCCTTGCCAACCTTAAAGTTGGTTGGCCGTTCTAAGAGTTTACTCTAGATTGAAGCCCATGAGCAATAAAATAAAGAATTTGAGTAGTTCTTTTTATGCTTGTTTAGATAAGTGTTGAATTTTTTGTCTTAGTCCACTTTTCTTGAGCTTGATGATGAAGTTCAAAACCAAAGGCTTCTTTGAAGACTTGGTGCTAAGAACTCTAAAGCTCACTTTATGTTGTAAAGATACAAATTGGGTTAAGGTTGTAATGTTCCTCTAAAGTCTTTCAAGAGCTATAGTTAAGATAAAATGAGTTGCATTCATGTTTATGTTTATGCTTTGCATAGCATGTTTATTTTGATGCCATCACTAAGCTCTCAAGAATAACTAAATGAACTTGCATTATCATGTTTAAATTTCCAAGCTTGCATTTCATGTTTATATTTCAAGTCATCACTTAATCTTTAAAGATAATAATGAGGTTGCATCTCATATTTATTTTATGCTCTCACTTTACTTTATAATGAAGAGTAAAATAAAGTGCATAACATGTTTAAGTTTATGCCATCACTTAAATATCCTAGAGCTCAAAGACTTGCCCAAGTATCACAAGTAAAGTTTTAGAAAATGGAGGCATCCAAGGAAGCCATTTCAGCCTTGTGATAATGATGATGGACTTGAGATGAGTTCATCTAATCATAAGTGCCCATAGCCTATGTCTTGGAATTTTCCTAAGCTTAGGTGTACTTAAAAATGTTATGAACAAGATTTTATGTTTTAAAACTATTTTATGAACTAAATAATTTAGCTACTGATCTCTCTTGTATTTTCATGATATTAATGAGATAAATTGGTTTCTAAAGGAGTTTTGAGTTCCTAAAATGATTCCAAGAGAAAACTAGTAACTTATATGCATTTAAATCATGAATCTATGTGATTATATGATGCTTGCATTTTGGATTCTGCCTTGTGTACTTGGCCACTGTATAAATTCTGTTTTATGGTGTTAAAATGTGTAAAATTATGTTTGAGTGAAGCAAGGATCGATTTAGGAAAGTTAGGAAAGAACAAGTAACTAGAAAGGACTTCAAATGAGAATTCTAGAACACTTAGATACAAGAAATGCAAATTCTATTCTAGCATAATTGAACTTAAGGAAAATGGTTTATAATTAGTGGATATGTGTAGGAATCCCTAATAATGGGTTTAGGAATGGAGTATGGAGCCTTAGGCGAAGACGGAACTTAGAAAGGGTTAAAGGCGTAGAATCTAGAACCCCGTAATCGAATAATAACTATCGTAACTAATTTATGCAATGCTGTTTGGAGGTGTTAGTAGGCATAAAAATTAGAGAGAATTGCAAGTAATAATCCTTTAGGTATCCGAGGTTTATAATGAGCATTAAGATAATCGGAACACAAGATTAAGACCTATAAAGGTCAAGGCATAAGACATTGCAAGGTAGGAGACATAATGTGAGTGAGCGACCAAGTGAACAAGCGTGTTTATGTTATACTGAAAGTATTAATGTTATGTGCATAAGATTGTGTTAATTTATGACGTAATTGATGTGGTAATACGGCATGCTATGATTGAGGTGCATATAAATATAAGATGATGATGAAATGAATGAATATGCTTATATGGCTTTTAAAGATTGATTGATTAAGATATTGAATAAGTTATGTGGCATGACTCAAATTTGAGGAAATTTGGTGTACATCCATCGTACTGCTAGATTTTCGTCAAATTTGAGGGACTTAAAAGAAGTTTTGAAAAGAAAGATTTAAAATATGACATGCAAGATGCATTTCTCCTACTACGATGAGGAGAAAGTAAACCCATGGGGGGTATGGACGTCGAGCCATCCGAAGCAGCAAAGTCACTGGTCCTAACCAGTTGATGCGTTTTGAAGAAGGAAAAAGTCCCATGATGGGTGATCCTAGACAAAGATATGATTCCCCCTTTTTCCCCATGTAAATCTAGTGATGACTAGTTAGGTTTGAGCTCATTCCTAGGCGATAGGTGATTCGGAGTTTTGGTGACCATGTTAAAATCGCTGGGACGGCATGTTGGTTGGATTTTCGGTGATGAGTATGAGGGTGGAAAAGTTAAGAAAGGAACTTGAAGAGTTCAATTATGATAAAGTAAAAGATGCATATGTATGTGTCACACCATTGTCCTGTTGATGCATTTTATCTGATTATGTGAGATGTGTTATTTATACCATTAGGTATTGCCATGCATACATAAGATATTTATTGCATTCATGTCCTTAAGACCTATGCTAAAAGACACCCACTTCGGATAATAGGATTTGAGAAACTTAAAATTGAACCTTATGCATGCACACCTCTTTCATAATAAAAACCAAAGTGGCTGGGGACAACAATGATGACACTTGTGTTAAAGTCGGGAGCCTCCTGAGAATCTTGATAAGTTTCTCACCCCCTTTGTTTTTCTTCTGTCGTCTTTAGACGGAAGTAATGCGATCGTTCGTGATCTTTCTTGAGGCGCGAGTGTAGGAATCACCTTATCTAGTCGGATTAGAGGTCGTAGTGGAAGCGTGAAGACTAGTCTAGCCTTATTTAAGCCATGTTTTGTGTTAGTTAAACTTGCTTGATGTATTTAGTATCTTAAGGTGTCTTTATATTCATAAGGACATCGTTGTTATGTTATGATTATGATATGATACTATAAGTTGTGTTGTGACTACTCTATGGTTTATTTATGATTGGTATGATAACGTGTATTTGGTTGCTATTTCTTATGTGTATTAATCGGTATCTATGCGCAAGCACGGCTCACATTTAAGTTTTTTTGCATTTTAAGTTTTGAGTTCAAAAGAAAAATTTAGTCATATTTTCCTTACTCGTATTTTAAAAGATAAGTTAAGTTTGAAACAAAGGCATAACAACTAATAACTAACCGAAATGCGACTTGAGCGTATGAGGCTAAAAGTTAGGGTGTTACAAGAAACACCTAAACACATCATTAAACCATAATTAGATGAACAAAATCTCTCTTCCCTTTGGCTGAAATGCTAGCCGAATTCATACCCTTCCAATTGTGTCACATGTTGATGTTGTTTCACTCAAAGACCATACCTCAAGCCATACTTTTGACCATACCTAGCCATGCCTCCACCTATGCCTTTGAATGACCAATTATTGAGGATATTTTCCTCCCCAAAGCCATGAGAGGCCATCAGCCTTCCTTCCCTTGGCAGCCCCATGGTTGCATTTTTTCTATAAATACCAAGCATTAGAGAACTTGGTTATACTTTAGAAACTTTACCAAGTTCAAGCTTTCTTGTAATTCCCTCACTTTTCTCTCAAATTCTCTTAATCTTGTTCTTCTTCCTCCACCACCAATGAAACCTTTCCACCACCACAAACAACCTTGAACCACTACTTCTCCACCTCAAACCACCTCTCAAACACTAAACCTTTCCACTCCCAAGCTCACACTTTCAAGGAAAATTCATCTTCCTTGTGCTTCTACCTTGGCCGAATCATCATCACCATCAAAGAAAAGATTTTGCCTTCTCACTTCATCAAAAACTCAAGCTTTCTTTCATTTCATTCAAGACTTCATTTGGTAAGGGTTTATTTTCCAAGTTTTGCTTACTTTCTTTAAGAAAAGTTATAGTTTTCTCTTGGTTTTCAAAGTTCTTCCTTTTCCACTTTTCATTTTGGCCTTAGAGCCTTGTGATGAGAAAAACTTTGGCTTGATGATGAGGTTTTAAGGTAATGGTCTTGTGATACCATGTGAGAAACCTCTAAAGCTTTAAAACTTGGTCTTGGACCATATATAATTTCGGTTTTTTCCTTACTCAAGGTTTTGGTAATCTTTTCCTTTTTCCCTCTATGATTTGGTTTCCATTCCTTTATTTGTACAAAGTTTGATAAAAATGTCAAATAGCTCACTAAAAGTTTTGTTTAAGAAAATTAATCATATGTTTTCAAATAGCTCTAAGCTTACCCTTGCCAACCTTAAAGTTGGTCGGTCATTCTAAGAGTTTACTCTAGATTGAAGCCCATGAGCAATAAAATGAAAAATATGAGTAGTTCTTTTTATGTTTACTGCATGCATAAAACACATCCAGGCATCCATTCACAACGAAATTCTCATTTGTATCTTATAAATCAATCTTTTAAATTATCTAGTGTGAATTCATATGTCACAAGACATACAGCCAAAAAGGTAACATCAAGTACTCATGTCATTCTAGAACCAAAAATTCCATTACTTCATCAATTCAAAGCATTGTTCCATTTCCAGCATAATGGAAGATTTTACACCATTGTAACACGAATTATGTTGCCCCTCAAACAATCAATTTAGAGGCTATAAAAATTACCCAAGACACTTCAATGTGTCCACAAGGTCCCATAAAAATTTCAATACAAACGGAGCTCTCTAACTCCTTCCATAAATTGTACAAATTCAGTGGTCAGGGACCACCAATTCACAGCTTAGACTAGAGTTCTCATAATTTCTCACCCTAGCAAATGATTGAACCAATGCACAATAAAATTCACAGTGATATTTCAATATGTTACTAACTTCGTGTAAAAATTTCAAGGGCTAGTTCAATCATTTGCTATGTTAATAAAATCAGACAACTTTATTGCTTCAGTTTCAATAATCAGGACAGCATCTGCCTCATTTCGGTTTCTGATTTTTCTAAGGCATCAAAAATTAAAATTAACACCCAAGAAAATTTATATAGTTATTTTAAGATGTCAACTACAATATATAATTTTTGTAGGTCATGAAACCACCCACAAATATGTCAGAAAATTCGGGTATCAATTTACTTGGCAGCTTGAAATCCAGCAGCCTAGTTCAAATTTCTTTTGGTGGAAACTCATTTTTAACACCATCCAAGCCCATCACCAAAATTCAAAGATTCTATAACACCCTACTCTTGAAGGCTAGTCTCTCTTTGTCTCTAGCTTGCTCCAAGATGAGAGTCCTCACTCCAAGACTCCCAAAACACCTTCAAACCCTCCTCTGACAGTGATGGATGAGGTGAATATGATGAGGTTTTGAAGTTCTAATCGGTTAGATGGGTAGAGATTGAAGTGTAGATCAATTTTGGTGAAGGAAAGATTAGGTTTTGATGGTTCTAAGCTAGGGTTTTTGGATTTTGGAAGCAAACTCAAGCTCTTGGCTATGGAGGACCAGCTGCTGCCTTTTTCCTTCTGAAATGGCCGAAGCTCTAGCTTCTTGGAGAAGCTTGAATTCAAGTTTATCTTATAATTGGTGATGATGTCATAATGTTGAGTAATAGATTAGGATAGTTTCTAATCTTTAAAGATAAAAAGGATGGCTATGATTCAATTTTGAATTACAAAATTGAATCTTAGCCATTCATGTAATGTAAAAAATATAAGGTTAATCATTTTGTAAAGGTTAAATTTGCTTTCGGTGTTAAAATCGCATAAAATTTTGCCGAACGGGTGAAATACCATACCGGGTAATCCAATATTACCTAAAAATTAATTCTAAGTATGAAATTTTCATTTCTAAGTATTTCTAACCTCATCCCCATACTTTCCTAATTTTGGGCATTCTGTCCTAATCCAGGGTTTTAGCTTCCAGCAGCCTGCGGGCCCGCAAAACACTATTCACATTTTTTTTTAATAGAATCTTTGAATCATTCTCATCATTTATACGTTGTTGGATTTTTAAAATTCCAACTAATAAAGCTTAAATTAATTTTTAAATTATATATACATATATATACACTTAGGGTGTTAAAAACCCAGTTGGAGGAGCTTTTGGCGAAAAATTTCATAAGATCTAGTTCTTCATCGTGGGGAGCTCCAATCTTATTTGTCAAAAAGAAGGATGGAAGCATGAGGTTGTGCATAGATTATAGGCAGTTGAATCGAGTGAAGTGAAAAACAAATACCCCTTGCCTAGGATTGATGATCTCATGGACCAATTAAAAGGAGCGGTGGTATTTTCCAAGATTGACTTGAGGTCAGGATACCACCAGAATTAGGGTGAGAGACCAAGATATACCTAAACTGCCTTCAGAAACTAGGATGGACACTTTGAGTTCACCGTAATGTTTTTCGGTTTACGAATGCTCCTAGTATTCATGGATTATATGAATAAGATCTTTAGGCCTTATTTAGATCAGTTCATGGTCGTTTTCATAGATGACATACTCATCTATTCGAGACCCACGAGGAGGTGAAGTTCTTAGGACACGTAGTGTCAAAGGGAGGTATAGCCGTAGACCCCAGGAAATAGAGGCTGTAATGAATTGGGAAATACCAACCACCGCAATGGAAATACGGAGCTTTTGGGTTTAGCAGCTACTATTGTAGGTTCATAAAAGGATTCTCTCAGATTGCCCTTCCCTAACCAAGCTTACTAGGAAGAACACCCCATTTTTATGGAATCCGAGTGTGAGAAAAGCTTCCAAGAGCTAAAAGAAAAGTTAACCTTTACCCCAGTTTTGGTTTTACCCGACCCCAATGTATCATTTGAGGTATATTGTGGCACTTTGGGAAAGGGTTTAGGCTGTGTGTTGATGCAAAATAGGCAAGTGGTAGCCTATGCATCTAGACAACTCAAGCCTCATGAGGTGAACTACCCCACCCATGACCTAGAGTTAGCCGCCGTAATGTTTGCCTTAAAGATATGGAGGCACTACTTGTATGGTGTGAGGTTTGAAGTTTTCTCCGATCATAAGTGTAACACCCTTAAACCAACACGCCTAAGACGTATTAAGATTAATTATTAGTTATTACTATCTTTTAAACTCGTTTATAAAACTACTTAATGGAAAATACATGTAAATTTTTTTTGAAATACGTAAACCAAAATGCGAGCCGTCACGTACTATTATGAGCGAAACATAAAGCAGGAGAGAAATTAAACATACGATTGAAAGCAATAAAGAGCACATCCATCCATAAAAGCAAATGCCATAATATATTAAGAAACATAGTTTAATACATCAATGGAAGTATAAAAACATAAGGTCATACCCTCATAACAGTGGGCAAAGCTTAGTACATAAAACATAAAGCAGAAAGTAAACATAACATCAAATACAAGGGGACCCCAAAAGATCAAACCCACGCCATAGCTACCCCTCCCTCGAAAACTACTGATGACGCTGATCCTCATCCCTCGAAGGTATGTACCCAATGAACTGCGAGCTCCTCGGGTGTGTGCAAGTGGAAAGGGGACGACGTGACCTCCTCGACGTGGGCGCATCTCCGGGCATTGAGCTAGCCTCTGTGTCACCGTATTCTCGTTGCCTCTCCCAATGTCCATGGGAACTGTAGGGGAGATCCCTTCGAATAGATATGGGTAGGGGAATCCTCTGACGGATTGGTCTCTGAACGCCTCGGCGAGGAGCATACTCGGGGTAGTCGCACACGCCGAAGCTGAAGGCGGACACAACGAGTCTGCTCGTCGCGAGGGCGAGTCTCTCAAAGATCAGGTCGTCGCTAAAAGGTGAGGTAAGAGTTAAGCGAAAGCTAGAAACTAGATGCGCGAACGGGCGTCCTATGTATACAAAAATATGAACAACACAATGACCCTCAAAGTGATATGACTGGTGCTCGGGTCATAGTGTACCTCCCAATAGGCGTATCAACGAAGATCACGAATGATGTCATTGGAATCTGAAGACGTAACGGGTAAAAGAAAGGGGGTGAGAATCTTGTTAAAGAATCTTAGTAGGGAATCCTCCTATCCTAATGTCATTGTTAACATCCCAGGAACCTTGGGTTTATTATGAAAAGGTGTAACATGCAAAGGTTCATTATGAGGTTTTATAAAAGCATTTATCCAAGGTCGTGTCTTTTATGATGAATCTTAATTCATGTATGCAACATAGCAAAACATGAATGCATGACAGTACTTTATGCAAACAAACCAATAAAACATGTCATCAATAATTAATTCTCATATAAGTGGCATGTAATTTCTCATAATCAACCTTTCTCTTTCATAAGCAAGATACTTCACATCTTTTTCGTTTCTCAAACTTGTGACATCATGGTATTAAAAATAGTAATTGACCCCTGATACTAGGCTATGAGCTCATACCTCAACTAGTCATCACTAGTTCTTACTTATCCTCTTGATAAGCGTATCATAATCATAATCATAAAAATAATCCCGACTCCCAGAGTACGAGGGGACCTAAGGATCACCCATCATGGGACTTTTTCCTTCACGAAACGCATCAACTGGTTAAGACCAGTGACTTTGTCCGCTTTGGCAGGCTAATGTCGATGCCCTCACGGTTTTACCTTCTCTTCACCGTAGCAGGAAAAGTACGTTCGAATTGCGTAATGCATCATCTGTTAAGACCAGTGACTTTGTCGCTTTGGTATGGCTTGGTGTCCATAACCCTCAAATTTACTTTCTGTTCACCGTAGCAGGAGAAATGCATCTCGGCATGTCACATATAAAAATCTTTCTTTTCAAAACTTCTTTAAGTGCCTCAAATTTGACGAAAATTCGGCAGCATGACTGCACCATGAATTTCCTCAAATTTGAGTCATGCCACATAACTCAAATAACACATGTTGTTCTCATGAAATTCCTCAACCAAGTAAATCTCTCAATCACAGAAACATACCCTCCTAGTTCATTTATATCTCATTCTCATGCATCTTAAGCATAGCATACCACATCATCACAACAACATGCCACAAATCCACATATAGTCTCATATTCATGGTATTAATACATTCGCATTCATCACGAATATACCCACTCGGTCTCTTCTCACATCACACCTCCTATCTCATGGTGTATTTTGCTTTGGCCCTTATTGTCTTAAATCTGTGTTCTAGTTATCCTAACACCCATTATAGATCTTTTATGCACCTAAAGGATCATTGCTTGTAATTCTCTCCAACATTTATTTCCACTAACTCTTCCAAACAGCATTGCATAGATTAGTTGCCATGATTATTATTCGATTACGGGTTCTAGAATCTACATCTTTGACCCTCTCTAAGTTCTGTCTTCGCCTAAGGCTCTATATTCAACTCCTAGACATATCCACTAATTATGAACCATTTTCCTTAAGTTCAATTATGCTGGAACAGAAGTTATTATTCTTGTGTCTAAGTGCACTAGAATTCTTGTTTTAAATCCTTTCTATTTACTTATTCCTTCCTAACTTCCAAAATCGTTCCTCGCTTCGCTCAAATAGGATTAATACAGTGGCCAAGTAACAAGACAGAAAACAAAAATGTACGTCACACATAATCACATAAATTCATGTTATAAGTACATATAAGTTGCTAGTTTTTCTCTTGGGACAACTTCAAGAGCAAAAGGTGATTTGGTAATCAATTACATGAATCTAGTAATCGATTAACAAAACCTAAATTTTATTCTGTTTTCGAAGAATAACCAGGTAATCGATTACATAGGATGGTAATCGATTACCTAGGACTAAAACTTTAGGAAAATGAAGAACATCATGGTAATCGATTACATGAACAGGTAATCGATTACAAAAGTTAAAAATCGGTTTTGGGCATGATGAATAGCCTCTAATCGATTACCAGAACCAAAAATCCCTCAAATGACTGTAACATCCTCCCAAGTACAACCCCATTCTTAAGCCATGTTATCATACTCGAGAGTTGTTACTTGTTAATTAGCGGACCTTTCTTAATTATCTATAGCAAGCTCGGTTCATGTGCGAAATAACTAAGCGTAATTCTATTAAAACATATTACAAGTAAACACCATATTCGTTGAATACATAGCTAAAATACAAAAGGAAGCTCCTCTATGAGCTTTAGTACATGTTTGTCCCCAAATACATTTACATAGATTTTCCATCTCACTAAGTACAATAGAATAAAATAGTAACTACTATACTATTGCGGTCCCAAATTCCTTTGCATAGCAGCATTGTAGTCCTCTGGCTTAACCTGGAGGCAACACGGAAGCACAAACCAGAGGGTGAGAATTTTAAAATTCTTAGTAGGGAAACTCCCCAATCACAATCACAATGTCATCGTCATCGCTCCAGCCACTTCGGTTTATTCAAAAACTGTGATCATACAATATATTCTAAAGGTTTATTTTAAAGTTCCAAAATCATCATTCCGAAGTGGGTAGCTTTTAACAATCAATCAATATGTGTACCTATATCTAGAAGCTCAAACACAGTAAGTAAATCTACTTAAAGGATTTTATACAATATGGATGATACATGTGTCAAATACAGTAAAGTTATCTCAAAGTGACCCGGTTTCCATCATGGCCATAGAAAGCCAATTAGTGCATTTTTCTCTTTTCATTGACATAGGAAAGACTTAGTCATACCCAACAGGTATTTGCCGTGGACAATTCCATAATAAATAATTTATACCAAGTGGTATCAGTAGTGGTTTACACCACAAAAGGGAAATAGTCTCTTTCAGGATGAACTCAATCCTATATGTGATCATCGAACTTCATTTTTTTCCATTTCCGAATCACACATAGATCTATTCCTAGCCATACGTCTATCGACTCAAAATATTTAGGAAGGTTCCTCTTTCTGTTTCCTTCCCTCATTCAATCTAAGTCTTGTTTCTGTTTTGTCCATATGTCAGAACATGCACAATTTAAGTTCATATATATTCTCTTTTCTCAAATGCACGTATAAGCCACATGTAGGTATTTCATTCACAATGCAATTTCAATTATGTCTCATCAACCACTCTTTATTTCCTCTAGCATGCATTATGTGTCACAAGTCATATGGCCAATATTATATATCAAGTACTTTGCTCTTTCCTCAAGGTATGCATAAACCATATATATGCATTCATGTATAATGTAATCATTTTTCTTTCTCATAAATCAATCATTAGAGTTCATAGTATGCATTCATTCACATCCTAGTTGAATTACAAGTCATCATAGTACTAAATCAACATTTGTAATTCAATACGTTATTCAGAATGGGCTTAAGTAGCAAAATTTATTTTCCCTACCAGCTGGTCAATTCAAGGGTCACCAAAATTCTCCATGACACTTCAATGTGTCTAGGAGACCCTATAAAAATTTCAAGACAAACGGAGCTCTCTAACTCCTTCAGTAAATTGTACAAATTTAGTGGTCAAGGATCACCAATTCACAGTAAGACCAAGGTTCTCCTAATTCTTTACCTCAGAAAATGATCAAACTAACTCACAATAAAATTTACAGGGACACTTAATATGTTATTAACTTCAGGTAAAAATTTCTCATTCAATCATTTGCTATGGTAATAAAATCGGATAACTTTATTGCTCAGCTTCAACATTTCAGGCAGCATCTATACAATTTCGGTTACTGATTTTTTTAAAGAAGTTTAACCCAAAATTAGAACCCAAGAAAATTCATGGGACTCATCCAAGATGTTAACTTGGACATATAATTTTTTCAGCTCACGAAAATGACTAAAACATGCCCAGAAAAATCATGATCATACACGCTTGCAAGAAACCCGAAAATCTACAGCATAGACCAAAACCCCTTTTGACAAAAATGATTTTTAACATCATCCAAACACCCCCCAAAATTCATGCATCAATATCTATGTAATATCAGACAATAAAACCAAAAATTCCAAGCTCAATCAATCAGAAAGTTTCAGAGTAAATTTTGAAAGAAAAGTGGATAATAAAGCCCTACTTGGCTCTTGGAAGTTTTAATCCTTGTTCTTGGCTTTCCTTCAAGAGTTCTCCACCCAATGATTGATCAAACCATCTTAAATCCTCTTCTAACCAAGTAGAAACAGCAGCAAGATTATTGATATGATGAGGTGAGGATTTGTTAGAAAGAGTTGATTCAAAGATTCTAAGAGGTAAGTTGTTGTTTGTGCTTAAATCATGGATTCTTGATGTTGTGACATGAGGTTTCTATTTGATTCATGGTATTTTTGGTGAAGAAGAAATGAAGGTGGCTGTGAAATGGCATGGCCGAACTTGAAGAAGGAAAATGGCATGATATTTTTATTTTATTTTATTTATGTTAAGATAATGACACTTGAACTAATTATGAAGATATTTTTCTTAAAGATAAATATTGTAATTTTGTAATCCTCTTATTGGTCCATTTGTAAAGGCAATGGTGTGGCTTCTTCTAAGCCACACACTTGTCTCATGAGGTGTTTAACTTACACTGTAGTTTTATACGTGTAAGAAACTACACACCGTATTTAACCGAACGGTAAACACCGTACTCGATTGAACCGATATTGCCCAAAATTTAATTTTAAGTATAAAATTATCATTCCCACCTATTTCTAACCTTATTTCCATGTTTTCCTAATTTTGGGCACCTTGGGCCTGAATCTAGGTTTCAGCCTCTTGCCTGGGGCCCGCAAAGTTATTATTCACCGGCTTGGAATTTTTTTTTTATAGGTCCGTTGGGCTGCCCTCATCATTGCTAAACTCTTAGATTTTTGAAATTACGATTAATAAAGCTCAAATTAATTTTTAATTAAATTTTAGGGTGTTACAATGACCACTCTGGTAATCGATTACATAAGTTGGTAATCGATCCAAACCTTGAAATTTGAGAAAACATGATTTTTGACACATTCTAAGCTTCTTAAACACCTTGAGACCTCATAAAACATCTTTCTAACATTTCCTTGAAAACATCCTCACATTTTACAAAATCAAAACCATCATTGTATTATGACTAAAATACATCCACTTGACATGGTTAAAGTTTCCATTTTCTAAAACTTTATATATGATACTTGGGCAAGTCTTTGAGCTCAGTATTTAGGTGATGACATAATCATAAACATGCTACGCACTTTATTTTACTCTTCATTATAAAGTAAAGTGAGAGCATAAAATAAATATGAGATACAACCTCATTATTATCTTTGAAGATTAAGTGATAACTTGAAATATAAACATAAAATGCATGCTTGGAAATTTAAAAATGATAATACAAGTTCCTTTATTTATCTTTGAGAGTTTAGTGATGTCATGAAAATAAACATAGGATGTAAGGCATAAACTTAAATATGAGTGCAAGTTTGTTTTTATCTTAACTAGAGCCCTTGCAAGACTTTAGAGGAACATCACAACCTTAACCCAATATGTATCTTAACAACATAAAGTGAGCTTTAGAGTTCTTAGCACCAAGTCTTCAAAGAAGTCTTTGGTTTGAACTTCATCATCAAGCTCAAGAAAATGGACTAAGACAAAAACATCAATACTTATCAAAACAAACATAAAAAGAACTACTCATATTATTTTATTGCTCATGGGCTTCAATCTAGAGTAAACTCTTAGAACGGTCGACTAACTTTAAGGTTGGCAAGGATAAGCTTAGAGCTCTTTGAAAACATATGATTAGTTTTCTTAACAAAACTTTTAGTGATCTACTTAACATTTTTATCAAACATGTACAAAGAAAGGAATAAAAGCCAAAATCTTTGAGAAGGAAAAGGAAAGGAAAATCAAAACCATCTATGGTCAAAGACCAAGTTTTTCAAGCCTTAGAGGTTTCTCACATGGCATCACAAGACCATTATCTTGAAACCTCATCATCAAGCCAAAGTTTTTTCTCATCAAAGGCTCTAAGGCCGAAATAAAAGAGGAAAAGAAGAGCTTTGAGAACCCAAGAGTAAACAAAAATTCTTCCTTAGAGGAAGCAAACAAAACTTGGAAAATAAACCCCTACCAAATGAAGTCTTGAATGAAATGCAAGAAAGCTTGATCCTTGAGATGAGAAGGAAAGAAAATCTTCCTTAGAGCTTAAAGAGGAGTTTTTGGCCAAGAGAGGAAAAGGAAGAAAGAAAGGAACTCTTTGAACTTTGAAGAAGAAAGCTTAGAGTTGCAATGTGTGTAAAGGTTTTTTTGAGCTTTCAAGCATGCATATTTATAGAGAAAATGGAAGCTCATGGATGGCCTAGAGGAGAAAGGAGTGGCGGGTCACTTTGAGGAAGAATGAGAGAAGAAATATCTCTTTAATTGGTACGGGAGAGGCATGGGCAAGGTATGGTGAGGTATGGGTTTGGGTATGGCTTAAGGCATGGGCTTGGAGTGCAACAAAATCAACATGTGACACAATTTGGGGGGCATAATTTCGGCCAGCATATCAGCGAAGGGGAGGATGTAACATCCCTCCTGCTTTATGGATTGTCCCACAAACCAACACGGGTCTTTCAGTGTGCTTTGTCCTATCTCACACGCTTCCTGGAAAACTTCCAGGAGGTCACCCATCCCAAAATTACCCTAAGTCAAGCACGCTTAACTGGAGTTCTTCGTGATGGGCTACCGAAAGAAAGATGCATCTTTGTGGCATAGGTAGTACCAATCAATTCATATAAGCCCTCCTTAATCTCTAGTCCCATACCTATACAGACTCAAGATCCTCTCATTTGGGTGTGTAATCAGTTCATTCATATACCCCTCCGCTTGGAGGCAAGAGCCGCTCCTTGTCCGTACCTTCTCGCACCGCGATCACTCCCCTGCCTCGTCCCGGGCGTTACAGAGGAGATTTTGCTCGATGTAATTATGGTTTAAAGATTTGTTTAGGTGTTTCTTTGATTAAGGTTTTGATTAGGGGTTTGTAAGAAAGTGTTTAGGTGAGGTAATGACTAATTAAGGTTGTCAAGACTTGATTTAGGGAGTGGTCTTGCTAGATTAACAAATTAAAAACCATTTCTAGTCAAATTAAATCATAGACACAATTCCTTGATTTAAGGAATTTGAGAGAAATTACTATTCAAGATTCCATGACTATGAATCTTGAATCAAAGAATGAGATTAGAGTTTAACTAAGCAATCTTAGGTTCTAATTAACCTTAATAAATCATTTTGACTCAAGATTAATTATCGAAATAAATTAATCTTCGATTAGAGCCTAATATTGCTTAGGTTTGCTTAATTACGTCATTAAGCTCACTTGTACACTATTCTAGGGGCAAAACGGTAATTTTCCAGGAAACTACTCGAGACCTCCGGGCCTGACTAACCATCATAAATTACTCATAAACATCATTTCGAACTTCCTAGAAAAGTTTGGGCTAAAACGGCACCTTTACCCACATAAAACGCTAGGGTATTTTGGTCATTTTGAGCCAAAAGTTTAGAAAACGAGATTTTCACCTCAGAATATCAAACATTGCAGATATAATCCCCTTCAAACATTGAGTTAACCCATTCAAGGACTGCGGGTCACTACCCTTTAATTCTGGTAAAAAGACCTTAGGGGCATTTTGGTCATTTGTACTCAAAGAAAAATTCTGCATTACAATAAGAGTCTTAAGCATCTCTTTGATCAGAAGGAGTTAAATATAAGGCAGAGGAGGTGGATGGAATTTTTGAAGGACCATGACTTCGACTTGAGTTACCACCCCGTCAAGGTTAATGTAGTCGCCGATGCCTTGAGTCGAAATCATTACATTCTGTCTCACATGATCGTTAAGGAAGTTGAGTTAATAGAGAAGTTTAGGGAATTGAATTTGGGGATGTCTATGATGGATAGGAGTATGAAGATGTGTCACCTTAGTGTGACCGGTGGGTTTAAGCGAGGGTCACTCTAGCATAAAGGGAGAATGAAGAATTTAGGGAGACCCTAGAGGCGGTTAGGCGGGTAAACTAAAGGGTTTTGGGCAAAGACCCGATAGTTTATGAAGATTTGAGGGACGATCTCCGTGCGCAGGATGGTGACCTCGAGAGAGCATCTTGGAGGAGGCCTACAAAAGCCACTTCACCATTCATCCTGGTACTACCAAGATGTTTAGGATTTAAAGAAGATGTTTTGGTGGCCAGGATTTAAAAGGATGTAGTTGCCTGGGTTAGTAAGTGCTTGGTATGTCAAAAGGTAAAGATCGAGCACCAAAAGCCTTCAAGATTGTTGCAACCCTGCCTATCCCCGAGTGGAAGTGAGATAGCATCTCCATGGATTTTGTGACCGGCTTACCTAGGACCCAAGCCCACGATGCTATTTAGGTAATAGTGGATAGATTGACTAAGTCGGCCCATTTCCTCCCATTAAGATCACCTTTTCCCTAGACAAGTTAGCCCAGCTTACATACAAGAAATAGTAACGTTACATGGAGTCCATCGATCATAATCTCGATCGAGATCGCGGTTTATGTCACGTTTTGGGAACCTTTCAAAAGGCGTTCGGTTAAAGCTGTGCTTGAGCACGGCTTACTACCCTCAAACAGATGGCCAATCAAAGAACTATCCAAACCTTGAAAGACATGTTGAGGGCATGCGTTTGGATAGAAAGGGAAGTTAGGATAAGTACCCCCACTTATCGAGTTCGCATATAACAATAGTTATCACGCGAGCATATCTATTTAGAGATGATCTTCCTTGTGACCGTTGCTTTTGATAAGATCTCCAAGTGACACGTGTTGATCATGCATTTGTGTCTTGGAAAAGCAATCTAGAAAAGTAGCATATATGTTTGTCAAAGCTATTGCAGAAGCCGTTGCAAGATTGAGATTTCTGATGCTACTTCAAAACTACTCTTACTTTCCTAACGTTGTAATGCCCTAATTTTTTTTTTGTTGAGTGCAAATGATCAAAATGCCCCTGAGGTTATTTTTACCTAGAATTTGAGGGTAGCCGACCCAAGTCTTCGAATAGGTCAACTCATGTTTGAAGGGGATTATAACTGGAGTGTTTGTTATCTGAGATGAAAATCTTATTTTCGAACTTTGGGCTCAAAATAACCAAAATAGCCCTTAGTTTTACACGGTAAAGGTGCCATTTGAGCTCGAAATTTTCACAGGGAGTTCAATGTAACATCCTTGTTCTTTTCTTTAAAAATTGATTAAGGAATGGCTAATAGGAATATTAAGATTCTGAGAGACAGTTGTGATGAGAACGACTCTATGAGTGAGCACAAAAAAAGTGAATAGTGTTTTGTGGGCTGGAGGCCGCTGGGCAAGCCAAAATTTGAGATTCGGGACCCAAGGTGCTCAGTTAGGAAAATATGAGAATAAGGTCAAAAATGTGTGGGAATGACAATTTTGCACCTAGAATTAATTTTTGAGCAATATTGTTTTATCGGTAAGGTGTTTACTCGTTGGTGAAATTTCGGTGTGTGATTTTTAACGAAAGATATTTTCATCACCACAAATGGATGATATCTATCTAGTAAGACATGTGGAAGGCCAAGATTTAATCTTGGAATCCAAGATTAAATCTTAGCCATCCATTTTTCTTTATTACATAAATGATGATTACTTTACTAAATATCCTCCATGCATTAATTATAAGAAGCCTAGTCACAAATTCTTCTCCAAGCCATCATCCATATTCGGCCAGCCAAGGAAAGAAGAGACCATCCACCATTGTTTTCCTCAAGAGCTTGTTCTTGAGTTCCAAGCCCAAAAACACTAGCCTAGAGTTGGTGAAACCTCAAAGTTCTTTCATTAAACTTGTTATACACCTTGAGCTCTACAAATCTAACCAAACAAAATCTCCATCCATCATCAAACCTTATCTTATTACCTCACTCCTCTCTGATTTAGGAAGGGTTTGGGGTTGGTTTGGAAGCTTTGGAGTGGAAGGAATCAAGCTTGGATCATCTTGGAGCAAAGGATCCACTAGGTTACTACAAGTAGGGTTTATGCTGCCTTTTCTTGTCAAATTTTTCTAATCTGTTTTGGGCTGAGATATGTCCTAAAATTTTGTTTTTATTGACTGATATGATGTTGATATTGATGTATGAATTTTGGTTATGGGTTTGGATGTTGTAAAAAAATGGTTTTATCAAAAGAAGTTTGGGCTAGGCTGGATTTTTGATTTTTTTGTAGGTAGTAATTGTACACGAATTTATGGTATATTTGTGGGTGTTTTCATGAGCTACCAAAATTATTTGTTGAATTTAACACCCTAAAATAACTACATGAATTTTCTTGGTTGTTTATTTTAAAGTTCAGTGTCTCAAAAAAATCAGAAACAAAATGAGAGAGGTGCTGTCCTAATTGTTGAAACTGAAGCACTAAGATTGTCTGATTTTATTACCAACCAAATGATTGAATGTGCCCTTGAAATTTTTAACAAGGTTAATAACATATTGAAGTATCACTGTGAATTTTATGGTGAGTTTATTCAATCATATGTTAGGGTTAAAAATTATAAGAACCCTGGGTTGGGCTATGGATAAGTGGCTTGCAACCACTTAATTTGTATAATTTAGTTACAAGGATAGGGAGCTTTGTTTGCTGTGAAATTTTTACAGGGTATCCTAAACATATTGAAGTGTCATATAGAATTTTTGTGACTCTTTAAATGGCCATTTGATATGGCAAACAAATGTTGTTATTAGAATGATAAATCTGCCAAAGTGCTGGGATGGTAGTATTGGCTGAAAACTAAGGGTGGAATGATATCTATTCAAGTGTATGGCATATGAGTGCATGGTAGATGTTTTAAATAATTATTCATGAGGTATGAATAAGCCTCTAAAATAATTGAATACTTATATGTGATGCACACATGCCTTTGATAAAGAAAGAGAAGTACATGATATGAGTTTATGACAAAAGAGCACATATACATTTCACAAGTTCATGTTTGAACATATGGGGAAAATAGAGACAAGGCTTAGATGAGATGTAGAGGGAAGGCAAGAATAAGGACTTACCTAGAAAATTTATGAGTTGGTAGACGTATCAGCTAGGAATAGAACTGTGTGATTCGGAAAAAAAAAAAAGAAGTCTGATGATCACGAATAGGAATGAGCTCATGTCCAGGTCTATTATCCTCTATGGAACTATCAAATGCAAATGCATCTTTATGTGAAATTAAGCCTTCCCTATGTTAATAAAGGAGGAAAATACGTGGAATTGAGCTTATGGTTCCAAATAATAGTACATAACTTGTTACTAGTGATATTCTAAAGTCCCATGATTTACGTATTTTAGCATTGATGCTTGTAACTTTTGTATGGATATTTTATATGAATGACCTTATTATTTATATTCTGTATAGTATCCGGGAAACTACCCTACTGAGAATTTTATAATATTCTCATCCTATATGCATATATGTGGTATTGTAATTATATCCCCAGATGCCATCGGTGATTCTCTTCTTTGACTCGCCCCAAGTGGTAGTGGCACTACAACCTGGACCTGGACTCCTATACGTTGTGGTATATTCCCAGATGTAGGCCTATGTATTCTTTAGTTGTTCGTTCAGCGTTTCTGGATTTACCCAGTTTGACCTCGGTTTTCCATATGATGGTGTGCCTCTACACATGGCACACCCCGATGTTTTTGTAGCCCCACCAGCACCACTTGTGCCCTTCACGACCCTATGGCTTCCTGTAGGAGGATGCGAGATTCTTGGAGACTTCTGGCGTGTACATAGTAGTAGTGTAGTGTTAGGCCTTTACAGCCTGGAGAATGATGTATTATTGTTGGTTCCCAGGTCTTTGTATCTATATGTATTTTGTTTGGCCGAATACTTGAGCAGGCTAGGTATGTGGTGGGGGACTAGCCCTTTTGCTACGGAGTTCATGACTAGTTTCGGGGTTGTATCGTTGGCTTTACTATTATGATGTATATATCGTAACTAAGACATGATGTTTATATATGTGAATATGGTTGTAGCAACATATGCATCAAAGTTTCTTTATCACCTTATGTTTCAACTAGTATGGGTCACAGAATGTAAGTATACGCTTAATTACTATGTCAATACTTGAGTAGAATATAGTAATTAGTAGGGTGTAACATTCGGAATGATGCTTATGAGTGGATCATGATAGTTAGTTGGGCCGGGACCCGAGGTTTTAGTGCAAAATTACTATTTTGTCCCTAGAACAATGTGCCTAATGGTACAATTAACCAAACCTAAGCAATATTAGGCTCTAATAGAAGATTAATTAATTTCAATAATTAATCTAGAGTCAAAATGATTTATTAAGGTTAATTAGAACCTAAGATTGCTTAGTTAAACTCTAATTTCATTCTTAGATTTAAGATTCCTAGTCATAGAATCTTGAATAGTAATTATCTCTCCAATTCCTTAAATTAAGGAATTGTGTCTATGATTTAATTTACCTTGAAAAGAGTTTTTAATTTATTAATCTAGCAAGATCACCCCCCTAAATCAAACAACCTTAATTGACCATTACCTCACCTAAACACCTTCATACAAACTCCTAATCAAAACCTTAATCAAAGATACTGCTAAACACATCATTAAACCACAATTAGATGAACAATTTCTCCTCTCCCTTGGCTGCATACATGGCCGAATACATCCTCCCCTCAATTCATCACATGCTGTTTAATTTGCACACAAAAGACCATGCCTAGGCCATACTTGGAGCCATACCTCACCATACCTTGCCCATACTCACAACCATACCAATCAAGAGATATTTTCTTCCTTCCTTTTCCTCTAAAGACCGCCGGCCTTCCTTCCCTCAAAGGCCATCCATGAGCTTCATTTCTCTATAAGTATGCAAGCTTGAAAGCTCTTTGAATCTTTTACACACATTGCAAACTTTGAGCTCTTCTTCAAAGATCAAAGAAGCCCTTTTTCCTTCTTCATTCTCTTAAACACAACCTTTCTTCTTTTCTTTTCTCTCTTGGTTCAAAACCTCCTCCTCAAACTCTAAAAAGATTTCCTTTCCTTTTCACCTCAAAGGGACCAAGCTTTCCTTTATTTCTTTAAACAAACTTTTGGTAGGGAGTTATTTGAGTTCTTCTTCTCTATTCCTCCTTTATATTTTCGGACTCAATGATGAATGTAATGGATGAGTTTTTAGTGGAAAATGTGATTGAGTTGTTCTTCTTTTTATTCTTCTTTCTTTTTCTGTTTTGATCTTTTCTTTTCCTTTTCCTCCTTTAGTTTAAGGTTGTTGGAGGATTGAAAAACTATGGCTTGATGATGAGAGATCTTTGTGTTGGTTGTAAAGACCACCATGTGTAGACCTCTAAAGCTAAGGTTTGCTTCATCTTTGGTTTTGAAAGAATGATAAAAATAAAAAGGTTTTTCGTTGTCCTTGTTGGTTTTTCCTTGAGTTTGATGATGAGTCTAGACAAATGAGGTCCATAGGACCATGGTGTCAAGAGGCTCTAAAATTCATTTCCATTTGGTTAAGATTGAATGGGGTTAATAGTTTATCCTTTAAAGTATTGAAATGAGCTCTAGTTAAGATAAAATAAGTTTGCATTCATGTTTAAGTTTATGTCTTGCATATCATGTTTACTTTTTGATGCCATCACTTAGCTTTCAAGAATAAATAAATGAACTTGCATTTTCATGTTTAAATTTCCAAGCTTGCACTTCATGTTTATATTTCAAGAATCACTTAATCTTTAAAGATAATAAGGAGGTTGCATCTCATATTTATTTTATGCTCTCACTTTATTTTATAATGAAGAATAAAACATAGTGCATAGCATGTTTATGTTTATGTCATCACTTAAATATTCTAGAGCTCAAAAGACTTGCCCTAGTATCCCTAAATAGAAATTTTAACCATGACAAGTGGATGTGTTTTAGTCATGATAAAATGATGGTTTTGATTTGTAAAGAAGTGAGGATGTTTTCAAGGGAATGTTAGAAAGATTTTTTACATGGTCTCAAGGTGTTAAAGTAGCTTAGAATGTGTTAAAAACTATGCTTTCTTAAATTCAGGAGTTTGGTAATTGATTACCAGCTTATGTAATCGATTACCAGAATGGTTATTTGAAGGATTTTAGGTTCTGGTAATCGATTACTAGACAATGTAATCGATTACCAAGGCTATTCCTCATGCCCAGAATCGGTTTTTAACTCCTGGAATTGATTACCTGTTTATGTAATCGATTACCATGATGTTCTTCATTTTCCGGAAACAATTTTTAGCCTTAGTAATCGATTACTATCCTATGTAATTGATTACCTGATGTTCCTCATACCTAGGATAAAATTTAGGTTGGTACGATTACCAGGCCCAAGTAATTATTACAGGCCATCCTTTTGAGTCCAAAAAAAGTTCATTTTGGTAATTGGTTACCATCATATGTAATCGATTACCAAAACCCCTAAACATGCAAAATATGTGCTCTAAGTATGATAGAATGACTTTATGTGTTAATGCTTTGAGATGAATTCATGTGATTATGTGAGACATACAATTCGGTTTCTACCTTTTTGGTTTAGCCACTGTGTTGATGCTGTTTTATGGAGTTAAAATGTGTAAAATTGTGTTGAGTGAGGCTAGGCCGATTTAGGAACGTTAGGAAGAATAAGTAACTAGAAAGGATTTAAAATGAGGATTCTAGAACACTTATGCACAAGAATTATAAATTTTGTTTCAGCATAATTGAACTTAGGGAGAATGGTTTACAATTAGTGGATATGTAAAGGAATCTCTGATAATTGGTTTAGGAATTGAATATAGAGCCTTAGGCGAAGACGGAACTTAGAAAGGGTTGAAGATGTAGATTCTAGAACCTTTAAATCGAATAATAACCATTATACCCAATCTGTGTAAGGTTGTTTGGAGGTGTTAGTAAGCATAAAAATTAGAGAGAATTACAAGTAGTGATCCTTTAGGTGCATCGGAGAAATGTTATGGGTGTTAGGATAACTAGAACATGAGAATTACAAGTTTTTGAAAGTAAGATTTTAAAAGTGACATGCCGAGATGCATTTCTCTACGTGAGGAGAAAGTAAACCTGTGGGTAAACGTTGAGCCATACCAAAGCGAATAAAGTCACGGTCTTAATCAGTTGATGCGTTTCGTAGATCGAGACATATTTCTGCTATGATGAGGATAAGGTAAAACTATGAGGCCATTGACAGTTAGTTTGCCAAAGCGGACAAGTCACTTGGTCTTAACCAGACGATGTGTTTCGAAGAAGGAAAAAGTCCCATGATGGGTGATCCTTAGGCCCCCTATCCGTACTTTGGAGTTGGGATTTTTGTGATTATGTGACACTTATCAAGAGGATAAGTAAGAACTAGTGACGACTAGTTGAGGTATGAGCTCATAGCCAAGTTTAGGGTCGCCATGATTCTAGGTTTGATACCTTTATGTCACAAGTTTGAGAAAAGAGAAAAGGATGTGAAGTTCCATACTTATGAAAGAGAAAGGTTTTCATGAGAAGTTATATGACACTTATATGATGATAAATTGTTGATGTCATGTTTTATTGGTTTACTGTGTAAGGTATTGTCATGCATTCATGCTTTGCTATGCTGCATTCATGTATTAAGATTCATTATAAAAGAAAACACGGACCTTGGATAATTACTTTTATAAATCCCATAATAGACCATTGCATGTTAAATCTTTTCATAATAAACCCAAGGTTCCTGGGGACATAAACGATGACATTAGGATAGGAGGTTCCCTGCTAAGATTCTTTAGTAAGATTCTCACCCTCATTTCTTTCTTCCTGTTATGTCTTTAGATTTCGATGGCGACATTCGTGGTCTTCATTGACATGCCGATTTGGAAGGTGCACTTTGAGGATCATTAGTCATATCATTTTGAGGGTCGTTGTGTTGTCTGCATTTCTTCGCACATAGGATGCCGTCAATCCAGTTCCAACTTTCGCTTCACTCCGACCTCACCATATGGCGACGACATGATCTTTGAAAGGACCTTACCCATGATGCAGGCTCGCCGTACCCATCCATCATCCTCTGTGGCTAGAGCCTACTCGGAGTACGTCCCACTCATATGGCGTCCGGGATTAACTTGTCTAAGGACTTCCCGCGACATCTACTCAGAGGATCCTCCTCGGTGCCCATGGACATGGATAGGGGTAGTGAGGAGACCCACCCAGCGAGGCTTGGGAGGCGAGTGCGCAGCCCGAGAGCGCCCGTGCCAAGGAGGCCATGTTGTTCCCCCACTTCAAGCCCATGCCCCCACTTTGTTGGGCCATGACCGAGGAGCTTGAGCAGTTCGTGGAACACATTACCCCATCGCTAGAGGACCAGCTTTCAAGAGTTTTAGAGGGGGGTAGCTATAGCTTGGGTTTGATCTTTTGGGACTTCCCTGGACTTGTTGTTTATGTTTTCCTTTCTGTTTATGTGTTTTCCTTTTTTATGTATCATAAGCTCTCCCATTTTACATGGGTATAACTTTATTTAGTTTTTCAGTTGATGTATCCAGAATCATGTACTCAACTATATTATTTAATATTATGATATTTGCTTCTATGGAGGAATGTGTTCTTTGTTGCTCTTAAATTGTGTGTTTAAGTTCTTTGCGTTTTACGATTTGCTCATGGTAGGATGTGATGGCTCACGTTTTGTTTTATATGTTTCTAAAAAAAAATTTTACCTGTATTTTTTGCTAAGTAATATTTACAAATGAATTTTAAGGAGTAATAACTAATAATTAATCTTAATACATCATAGGTGTGTTGGGTTAAATATTAGGGTGTTACAACGTGGTTGAACTCTTTCTTCTATGAGCTGAGGTTGTTGACCAAGTTGGCAAAAGAGATAACTCACCAGTTTGAAATTGGGTTTGGCTTTAAATTTGTAACGTCAGCGCTCCACATTGAAGTGAGCTTTTTGATGTTCTAAGTTCCTTGATAAAGCTTCAGTCTTTGATCTTCAATCCAAGCTTTATGATGATGAAAGATTTGCGATCATGATGATTGGAGATTATGTAACACGTTGTTATCAAAGATTGCTTGATATCTTCATTTTGAGTGTACTTTCTGATGTCCGATGCTACTTTTTGAAGTCTTGTGCCTTGGTTTCTTGCCCTTGTTTTGATTTCCTTTCATCCATAAGGCATGAACAAGTTCTTTGCATGATATAATATTCACTTCTATTAAGTTCAATCTCTTTAAATGAGATAAATCATGTTTGCACATGGAAAGTGAAATTATTCTCACTTTAAGTTCATGTTATGCAATCAAAAAATACATGTATGTTATGTCAATAAACTCAAGGTAGATATTAGTTGTTCTTCAAAATATTTTCTTTAAATTGGTACTATTATCATTCAAAACATATTGCCTGAATGCTTTCTAAGGATTTTAGAGCTTACAATCCACCTGACAAGTGCTTCATGAGAAGAAGTCCTTCAAAGGTTGGAAAACCTTCTTCTAGAAGACTAAGCCAAAAGGACCCAAAAAAGTCTAGGTACCTAAATTAAAAACTGTTGTTGTAGGTGTGCCTGAGAATGTATGTAGAACTTGATAACAAGTGGTACATGGAGATGATTTCCAGGCACATGTTTGGATCCAAGATGGTTTAGAGATCTGGCCTAAAAATTCTGGATCAGTAAAGTTTACCAATGTAGGTAAGGCCAAGATCATAGGCATTGGAAATGTTGGTAAGGATAACTCTCCCAAAATTCATGATGTACTGTTTGTTGACTATCAAGCTCACAACTTGTTAAGATCCAATTCTATGATCAAGACTTTAATGTTGTTTTTAATGCACATGCATGTAAGATAGTAAGTCCCACCTAAGGACAAGTCATCTTGTCTAGCAAGAGACATGATAACATATGTGTTATTCTTGGATGACCTAAGAAATCAAGATGTAAATGTCTCATCTTTTAGATGAAAAGTGGATATGGCATAAGAAGCCTGGGTATGCTGATATGAAGCCCATCTCTAAGCTTTCTGGTAAAGAGCTAGTTAAAGGCCTACCAAAGATCAAATTTGACAAGGATTCAACTTGTGATTTCTGAGAGAGGTAAGCAAATGAAAGCTTCTTTCCATAATAAGCATGTGGTTTCAACCACTAGACCACTTGAGCTTTTACATATAGATCTCTTTGGACCAACCAAGGCCACAAGTCTTACTAGGAAAAGATATTGTCTTGTCATAGTCGATGACTACTCCAAATTTACATAGGTTATCTTCCTAGCTTCTAAGGATGAGGTGGTTGAAAGATTCAAAGTTTTTGCAAAACGTGTTTGTATAGAAAAAGATTCCAAAATCATCTTTATCCAATTCTGATACATCGAGGAGAATTCAGAAATCATGTTTTTGAAGAGTTTTGTGAAAAACATGGCATCCTTCACGGGTTTTCTATACCTAGAACTCCCATAAATGGGGTTGTTGAAAGGAAAAATAGAAGCTTGTAAGAAATAGCCAGAACTATGCTTTTGGAAAGTGGTTTGTCAAAAGGTTTCTGGGCAAAGGCTATAAGCATCTCGTGCTATATCCTAAACAAAATCTTTCTAAGGCCTATCCTCAAGAAGACTCTCTATGAGCTATGGAAGGGTAGAAAACCCAATATTTCATATTTCCACATCTTTGGCTCATTATGCTTTATCCTAAGCAGGGACAAACTTGTAAAGTTTGATCCCAAGTATGATGATGGCATCTTCTTAGGTTATTCCTCAATCTATAAAGCTTCCAGAGTTTATAACAAAAGGGCGCTTTGCGTAGAATAGGCTATTCACATAAAATTCAATGAGCTCAAGAAGGACTTTGCATGATCTTGAAGGACTGGAAGAAAGTCTTAGAAAGTGAGTCTCAAAGAAACTTCTAAAAACAAGCAAATGAAAGCCATACCCTCAAAAAGTAGACTCCAGAACATAGATTCATCAAAAAGCTTGCTTAGAACTCCAAAGAAATGAAAGTATTACTTCTAAACACGAAAAAGGGCAATTTGAAAATGAAGGAGAAGCTAAAACTCTCAAGGTCACAAAAACTATAGAGGAGTTTTTAATTTAAAGGTAGTTTCTTATAACAAAGTTCTTGGAGACATTTCTAAGGATGTGAGAACTAGATCATCCCTCAGAAAATATGCAAACTATGCTTTCATCTCCATCATTGAACCTAGATGCATTGAAGAAGCTTTGAGCGATCAAAGTTGGGTGGATGCTATGCAAGAAGAACTAAACCAGTTCTAGAAAAGCAAAGTCTACACACTTGTTGAAAGATCGAAAGGGAAGGCCATCAAAGGTACCAAGTGGGTCTTCAGGAATAAGTTTAATAAAGCTAGCAAAGTCACTCGAAACAAAGCAAGATTGGGTGTACAAGGTTATAATCAATAAGAGGAAATTGATTATGATGAAATCTTTGCACTAGTAGCTAGGTTGGAAGCCATCAGAATGGTACTTGTAACACCCTAATATTTAACCTCAATACGCCTAGGACGTATCAAGACTAATTATTAGTTATTACTTCTCTTTAAATTCATTTATAAAATACTTAGCGGAAAATACGGTAAATTTTTTTTGAAATGATTTATATAAACCAAAGTGCGAGCCTTTGCGCGTAACATAAACAACGTGAAGCGGAAGAATAAATAAAACATACAGAATATAAACATTAAAGAACACATTCAACATAATTCCTCATTACATTAGATAATATAGTTTAGTACATCACAAGAGAAATATAACAGAAACATAAAGTCTTACCCGTACTAGTGGGCAGAGCTTGCAGGTACAACATAAAGACAAATACATGGTAATAATCCCAAAAGATAAACACCCAACTATCACTACCCTCCCACTCCAAGCCTCCTGGTGACGCCGTCCTCGTTGGGGAGATGTAGCCCGCGAACTGACGAAGCTCCTCGGATGTAGCCCAACGAAGCGGAGATCTAGGCATGGGAATCGAGGGGAGCGTGGCCTCCGCGTCGTGGTCGCCTCTCCGCTTGTCGAACGCGCCTCGCATGCCTCGGCTGGGTGACCGTGTCCTCACTACCTCCTCCGTGACCCATAGGGAACGAAGGGAAGATCCCTCCGAGGATCAGCCTCTGATCGAGAACGGGGAACATACTCAGGATATCCGCGTACCTCCGACGAGGAAGGTTGGGCACGACGGGTCCGCTCATCTGGTCGTGTCCTCTCAAAGATCAGTCGTCGCCAAAGGGTGAAGTCGGATCGAAGTGATAGCTGGAGACGGGGGAAGCAAAAGGGCGTCCCACATATGCAAAAACGCGCACCTCGCAATGACCCTTGAAGTGGTAGGATTGATGCTCGGGTCATAGTGCACCTCCCATGTAGGCGGGTCAATGAAAATCACGAACGACGCCATCGATATCTGAAGACGTAACGGAAGAAACGGAGAGAGGGGTGAGAATTCTTACTAAAGAATCTCAGGAGGAAGTCCTCTATCCTAATGCCATCGTTTACGTCCCAGGAACCTTGGGTTTATTATGAAAAGGTTGAGCATGCATAGGTTCATTATGAGGTTTTCGCAAAGGTTGTTGTCCAAGGTCCATGTCTTTTATAATGATTCTTAATGCATGTATGCAACATAATGTTTCATGGATGCATGGTAGCACTTTAGGTAAATCAAACAATAATTCAAACAACATTTGTGTGGCATGAAACTTTTCTTTGAACATCTTTCCTTTCTCATACTTGTGTCACCAATAATATAGTAACCGCACCCCTTAAGCTAGGCTATGAGCTCATACCTTAACTAGTCGTCACTAGTTCTTACTTATCCTCTTGATAAGCGAATCATAAACATCATAATCCCGACTCCCAGAGTACGGGTAGGGGCCTAAGGATCACCCATCATGGGACTTTCTCCTTCTTCGAAACGCATCGACGGTTAAGACCAGCGACTTTGTCCGCTTTGGATGGTTCTACGTCCATACCCCCCATCTTTTCCTCACCGGAGCAGGAGAATGCGTCTCGGCATATAACTTTAAACTTCATATTTCTCAAAAACTTTCTTTTGTCCCTCAAATTTGACGGAAATTCGCGGCATAACAGCTACTCTCCGAATTTCCTCAAATTTGAGTCATGCCACATAATTTCAGTCACATGCATCATTTTCATGGAACTTTCTCATTGCCACAACTTTCTAGTTCACATGAGCATATTTCTCAATTTCATTCATATCTTTGAAACATTATGCATCTCAAACACAACATTTCATCAAATTATGCATATAAAGTTTCATGCTCAAGGAACTAACATAATCACATCATCATAAGTGTGCACGAGGTTCATCATCATAATCATACTCGTCCACCTATCTCACAGTATCTTATGCTTTGCCCCTTTCGGGCTTTAAACTTGTATTTGCATTATTATTACCCTCAAGGGGTTGGCACTTAAACTTTTCCTCTAAGATTTGAACTCACCAAGATTCCACTCACTCAACATAAAAGGGAGAAAATATATATCATTTGCTTAAGGGCTCTAGAATCTCCATTCGCGACCCTTTTAAGATCCATCTTCGCTAAGGCTCCATAATTAATTCTTAGATCAATTATGAGGGATTCCTAGGCATGTTCTCTAAGTTATAAACCACTTAGATCTCTTATCATCATCTTATACTTAGAAATTAGCACCTAATCATTTATGAAGGGATCTTGTACATGTCTTACTAATTATGAATCATTTATCCCTGAATTAATCATGCTAGAACAGATTTGCACTTCTTTGTATTAAGGTGTTCTAGAATTCTCATCTCAAGTCCCTTTTTAGTTACTTATTCTTTACTAGCTTCTCTAAATCGATCCTTGCTTCACTCAACATAATTTTACACATTTAACACCTTAGAACAGCATTTATACAGGAGCCAAACATAGAACCGAATCATGAACCCATAAGATCACATAATCTCTTGGGTTGAAATGCATATAAGTTGCTAGTTTTCTCTTGGAATGTTTCTGAAACAAAAGGTGTTCTGGTAATTCGATTACATGTTCCTAGTAATCGATTACCAGGAGCTCAATTCATTCTGGGTTTTCAAACAACCGGGTAATCGATTACACATAATGGTAATCGATTACGTAGGGTTAAACCGTTTGAAAAGTAAAACATAGGGTAATCGGTTACATACGACGTAATCGATTACTTAGGGTTAAATCGTTTCCGAAAATAAAAACATATGGTAATCGATTACTTTATAATGTAATCGATTACAGGGTTTCCAGAGGTTCTGGCATGAAAAGCCGTAGTAATCGATTACACTGCCTTTGGTAATCGATTACAAGAACCAAAAGTCCTTCGGAAAACCCTTCTGGTAATCGATTACATGGGTGGTAATCGATTACCAGACCTTCTAAAATTGAGAAAACATGATTTTGACACATTCCAAACTATTTTAAACCTCTTGAGACCTCATAAAACAGTTTTCCAACATTTCCTTGAAAATCATTCATGTATTTTACAAAATCAAACCATTGTTGGTTCATACCAAAACTCATCCATTTCTTTTTGAATGGAGTTTCCTTTTTAGGATACTTAGGGCAAGTCTTTGAGCTCTAGAGTATTTAGGTGATGACAAAATCTTAAACATGCCATGCACTTTATTTTACTCTTCATTAGAAAGTAAAGTGAGAGCATAAAATAAATATGAGATGCAACTTCATTATTATCTTTAAGGATTAAGTGATGACTTGAAATATAAACATGAAATGCAAGCTTGGGAATTTAAATATGGTAATGCAAGTTCATTCATTTACTCTTGTGAAATTAGTGATAGCATCAAAATAAACATGAGATGCAAGACATAAATTTAAACATGAATGCATCTTGTTTTTGTCTTAGCTAGAGCTCTTGCAAGACTTTTAGAGGAACATAAACCTCAACCCATTATGCATCATAAGGCAAGCTTTAGAGTTCTTAGCACCTAGACTTCAAGAGAAATCTTAAGGTTTGAACTCACCATCAAGCTTAAGGAAATGGACCCAAAGTTCATCACTTTGTCTAAACAAAACTACAAGAACTAAGTCATATTCTTTATTTTATTGCTCATAGGCTTCAATCTAGCGCGGATTTAGAACGGCCGACCAACTTTAAGGTTGGCAAGGGTAAGCCTAGAGCTCTTTGAAATCATGAGATTAACTTTCTTAACAAAACTTTCGTGATCTACTAGACATATTTTACAAACTTTGTTCAAATCCATAGAAGAAAAACTGAAAATCCTTAAAGGAAAGTGGAAGAGGAAAAACCGAAACTTAAGCCAAGAAAAGAAAGGAAATCCAAGCATGTATGGTCCAAGACCAAGTTGTTTCAAGCTTTAGAGGTTTCTCACATGACAACAACAAATCATTATCTTGAAACCTCATCATCAAGCTCACATTCTTTTTGTAAGAAGGCCTCTTGGCCGAAAAAGAAAGAGGAAGGAAAAGGAGTTTGAAACCAAGAGAAAAACTAGAACTTTCTTGAAGAACACAAACAAAAATCATCAAAACTTAACCCCTACCTTAAGAAGTCTTGAAGAGATGTAAGAAAGCTTTGTTTTCTAGATGGAAGGAGAAGGAAATCCTTTTGGAGTCTTGAGGAAGAAAATCAGCCAAGTTGAGGGAATTTGAGAGGAATGAGAGAATTTGCAAGAAGTGTGAACTTACCAAGTGAACCAAAGTGTGACAAGGTTCATCAAGGCTTGGTATTTATAGAAATTTTCAACATTGAGGCTTCCAAGGGAGGGAACCGGCGCCATTTTGGAGAGGAGGAGGGAGGAAATATCTCTTACAAAAGCATGGGTTTAGGCATGGCAAGCATGGTTGGAAGCATGGGCAAGGTATGGCCTAAGGCATGGGCTTGGAGTGCATCACAACTCAACATGTGGCACCATTTGGGGACAGATTTTCGGCCTCCTCATCAGCCAAGGGGAAGGGATTTTTGTTCATGTAATTGTGGTTTAAGGATGTGTTTAAGTGTTTCTATGATTAGGCTTTTTGATTAGGAGTTTGTAAGCAAGCGTTTAGGTGAGAAAATGGTTAATTGAGGTGGTTCAAGACTTGATTAGGAGGGTGATCTTATTAGATTAGTAATTTAAAATAATTCTTTTGGTCAAATGAGGTATGGCTCAATTCCTTAATTTAAGGAAAAGAGAGAGAAACACTATTCAAGATTCCATGACTAGAAATCTTGAATTTAAAGAATACCATTAGAGTTTATCTAAGCAATCTTAGGTTCTAATTAACCTTAATAAATCATTTTGACTCTAGATTAATTATCGAAATAAATTAATCTTCGATTAGAGCCTAATATTGCTTAGGTTTTGCTTAATTGCTTCATTAGGCGCACTGTACACGTTCTAGGGGCAAAATGGTAATTTTACACTAAAACTGCCCTGGACTTTCTGTCAACTAAACATCAAACATTGCTCATAAACATCATTCTAAACTTCCTGGAAAAGTTCAGGGCTCAAACGGCATCTTTTACCCGTGTAGACACAGGAGGGTATTTTGGTCATTTTGAGCCGAAGTTTAGAAAACGAGGTTCCTCCTCGGATATCATTCATAACACCATAATCCCCTTCAAACATCGAGTTTACCCATTCGAGGGTTGCCGGGCAACTGTCCTTTAATTTCGGTAGAAATGACCTCAAGGGCATTTCGGTCATTTGTACTCTAAGGCGGAAATCGGGCGTTACATTACATGTAACGCCCGGGATCGAGGTAGGGAGTGATCGCCAAGAGGGACACAGAGCGGCTCATGCCTCCAAGCGGAAGGGTACATGAATGAACGATTACACACCCAATCAGAGGATCCTAGTCTGATAGGAGGGACTATAGATTAAGGAAGGCTTATATGAATTGATTGGTACTACCTATGCCACAAAGATGCATCTTTCTTTTCGGTAGCCCATCACGAAGAACTCCATAGTTAAGCGTGCTTGACTTGGGTAATTTTGGATGGGTGACCTCCTGGAAGTTTTCCTAGGAAACGTGTCAGTGAGGACAAAGCACGTTGAAAAGACCCGTGTTGGTTTGTGGGAAGTCGGCAATCCATAAAAGGAGGGGATGTTACAAATGGTATCAGAGCCTGCACCTCTCCCAGGACGGTGTGGTTCGGGACGAACCAAGCGGAAGCTTGTGGGCATGTAACGCCTTGGAGAGGCAAGGGAGTTATCGCCGCAGAGGCACGGACAAGGAGCGGCTCATGCCTCCAAGCGGAGGGTACATGAATGAACCGATTACACACCCGAATGAGAGGATCTAAGTCTCATAGGTATGGGACTATACAGTCAAGGAAGGCTTATATGAATTGATTGGTACTACCTATGCCACAAAGATGCATCTTTCTTTCGGTAGCCCATCACGAAGAACTCCATAGTTAAGCGTGCTTGACTTGGGGTAATTTTGGGATGGGTGACCTCCTGGAAGTTTTCCCAGGAAACGTGTGAGTGAGGACAAACACGTTGAAAAGACCCGTGTTGGTTTGTGGGGACAGTCGGCAATCCATAAAAGCAGGGGATGTTACAAATGGTATTAGAGCCTGCACCTCTCCCAGGACGGTGTGGTTCGGGGACGAACCAGCGGAAGCGGTGGGCATGTAACGCCGGGGACGAGGCAGGGAGTGATCGCCCATGAGAGGCACGGACAAGGAGCAGCTCATGCCTCCAGCGAGGGACATGAATGAACGATTACACACCCGAATGAGAGGATCCTAAGTCTGTATAGGTATGGGACTATACAGTTAAGGAAGGCTTATATGAATTGATTGGTACTACCTATGCGACAAAGATGCATCTTTCTTTTGGTAGCCCATCACTAAAGAACTCCATAGTTAAGCGTGCTTGACTTGGGGTTTTGGGATGGGTGACCTCCTGAAGTTTCCTCAGGAAACGTGAGCGAGGACAAAGCACGTTGAAAAGACCCGTGTTGGTTTGTGGGACAGTCGGCAATCCATAAAGTAGCAGTGGATGTTACAGGACTTACTTTTGTTGCCTTCAAGGGATTCATTCTCTACCAAATGGGTGTTAAGTCTGCATTCCTAAATGGATTCCTCTCTAAGGAAGTGTATGTGAGCAGCCTCCTAGTTTTGAGAATGAAGACCTTCCCAACCATGTTTTCAAGCTGACAAAGGCTCTTTATGGTCTAAAACAAGCTCTCAAGCTTGGTACGAAAGACTAAGCACCTTCTTGCTAAGAATGGGTTCAAGAGACGTAATGTTGACACTACTCTTTTTTAATCTTGAACAAGATGATCACTTTCTATAATTCAAATATATGTTGATGACATTCTATTTGGCGCCTTCTATCATTCTCTGTGAAAGTTTTCTAAATTGATACAGGAGTGCATTTGAGATGAGTATGATGGGTGAACTCAAGTTTTTCCTAGGTTTGCAAATAAAACAACAAAAAGAAGGAACCTTGATCTATCAAGAAAAATATACAAAAGAACTTCTAAGAAGGTTCAATATGGATCAAGCCAAATCTATGAGTACCCCCATGCATCCATCTCAAATCATTGATGCTGATGAGAATGGCAAAAAGTATGAGAAAGTAATTATAGAGGAATGATTAGCTCACTTTTGTATCTTACAACTAGTAGACTAGACATTCAACTAATTGTGGGAAATTGTGGGAATTTGTGGTAGATTTCAATCTAACCCAAAGCAATCACACTTAAATGTTGTTAAAAGAATTTTTACATATCTCTCCAATACTACTAATCTTGGCTTATGGTAAGAGAAAGGTACATTTTGTGAGATTATAGATTACTCTGATATTGAAATTTCGCCCTCAGTAGTAGAAAGAAAAAGCACCAGTGGTTGCTGCCATTTCTTTAGAAAAAGTTTGATCACTTGGTCATGTAAAAGAATAATATCATTACACTCTCTACTGATGAAGCTAAATATATAGTTGTTACAAACTACTTAACTAATATTGTGGATAAGGAACCAACTAGAAGATTTTCACCTAAGTTATTCCAAAATCCCTATCTTCTAATAATACTAGTGCTATTAATCTTGCTAAGAATCCTATCCACTCTAAATCCAAGCAGGTCAATATTAAACATCATTTTATTCAGGATCATGTTTCAAAAGGAGATGTTGAGTTAATGTTTAGAATACGAAGACCAAATGTTAGATATATTCTTAAAACTATTAGCTGAAAATCGTTTTTGTGTTTTGAAAAGGCTTTTAAACTTAAAGGTTTTTAAATCTGCATAAACATTCATACACAAACATCTTAGGTACTTTCTCTTCATTACCTTGAATTGAAGCTCAAGAAGGGACATTAGTTTGCAAGAAAATAGAACTATTTGAAGATTAGATTATCAGTTTGTAAGCTCTAGGAAGAATGAGGGATGATTAGAAAGGAAAGTTGAAAATCAGAAAATGAGAAATGTATGGCCTCACTAAGTTCAAGGATATGAAGATGAGTTTTTGATGAAAATATGATAAAACTCCAAAAGGGCTAGAAGTGGAAGTTGAAGCTCAAAGTAACTCCTTCAGAAAGTAATCTCAAGCATAAAAAATCACTCTTCTTAATAAGATGAAAGGGATAATTCCACTCTTTTAGGCTTCTATCTCCTACGTCTCTTAACCTTCAGTCATGTCACATCCCATCACTTAAATAACTCCCCACTCCTCACATTTCACACTTTTACATCCATTTTTAACCATATGCTTCCTCAAATCGCTTCGCTTTCTATCCTTTCAAATCCTCTCAACCATCCCTCACAAACCTTCATCCTTCAATCCTTTCAAGGTTCAACCTTTCTTATTATATCCTTTCACACATCCTGAAATGGTTAGAGAAAATGTTCCAACGAACGTATTGCTAACATGGAACGCTCATCATGTATTACGAACCAGGAGCACCAGGTGCTATGCTAGAAATTTTCTTAATGACCTATAACTCCTGGAAAAAGTTGAGACATGAGCTATTGACCTAGGTGTTAATCCTGATGGAAGTGATGTAACGCCTCAATTTTTCCGTGTTCAATGACCAAAATACCCCGAGGTCATTTACCCTAAATGAGGATCGCCTCTGATCCTCAAGGGACGTTTTGATGATGATAGGGGATTATGTGTGTTATGTGTATTATTAGAGCATAAGAATCTCATTTTTAAGTTTCAATGCGTGAAATTACCAAAACGCCCCTATAGCTAATTAACACTTTAATAAAGTGCCAATTGATATCAACTTCACCCAAAGGTTTTAAATGATGTTTTTAAGTAATGTTTTGCGACAGGTTAAGCCGGGTAGCCCAGGGAGGTTTTGCAAAAAATTACCATTTTGCCCCTGGCTAAGATATTCTGGGCCTAATGAAACGATTAAAAAACCTAAGCAATATTAGGCTTAATTAAATATTAGTAAATTCTAATTATTAATCTAGAGTCAAAAAAATTTATTAACATTAATTAAAACTTAAGATTTACTTAGATACACCTTAATCTTTGTCTTAAAAATCAAGATGTCATGTCATGGAATCTTGAATAGTATTTCTTTATTCTTAAATCAAGGAATTGTATTTGTGAATGATTTTTATATAAAATGAGTTTTACTTCACTAATGAAGCAAGACCAACTCCTTAATCATGTCTTGATATCCTTAATTATTCATTACCTTATCTAAACACTTATTTACAAACTTCTAATCAAAAGCCTAATCAATGATACACCTAAACACACCTCTAAATCAAGAATTAAATGACAAAATATTCCTCCCCCTTGGCCCATGGCCGAAGCCACTCCTCCCATTATTCATCACATGTTGATTTATTTTACACACAAAGAACCATGCTCTAAGCCATACCTTGGACCATACCTTAACCCATACCTAGCCTTACCTTTGAATGACACTTAGAAGAGATATTTCTCTCCCCATGGCTACAAAGAAGCCGCCCTTCTCCCCATTTTCTCCCACACAATTTCATTTTTCAACCCATAATACATATAACAATGTGTAGAGAAATCTCATACTTTTACCACTAGCTTTTTTGTTTAAGTTTGTGACCAAAAGCTCTCTAGTTTTCTCTCAACTTCAAGTCTTTTTCTACCACCATCTCAACCTTCCCTCAACTCACAAACACATAGCCACTCCCTTGCAAGATCAAAGCTTTCTCTCTTCAAGCAAGGAACACAACTTGGTAGGGAGTTGTTTGAGTTCTCTTTCTCTATTCTTCCTCTTATGATTTTTTTTTCGGATTAAATGATGCATGAAATGGATGAGTTTTTAGTTGATGAAGTGGTTGAGTTGCTCCTTCTTGTTCTCTTCTTTTCAGCTTTGCTTTTCTTTTTCTTTCTTCCTCTTTGGTTTGTTGTTGTTGGATGAGTGAACAACCATAGCTTGATGATGAGAGATCTTTGTGTTGGTTGTAAAGACAACCATGTGTAGACCTCTAGAGCTCAAGGTTTGCTTTATCTTTGGTTTTTAAAAGAATGATGAAAATAAAAAGGTTTTTGGTTGTCTTTGTTGGTTTTTCCTTGAGTTTGATGATGAGTCTAGACAAATGAGGTCCATAGGACCATGGTGTCAAGAGGCACTAAAACTCATTTCCATTTAGTTAAGATTGATTAGAGTTGAAAGTTTATCCTTTAAAGTCTTGAAATGAGCTCTAGCAAGATAAAAAATGAACTTACTTCATGTTTTTATTTCAAGTTCTTGCATTGCATGTTTATATAAGTTTTGCACTCATGCTATCACCTAGTAATTAACTCAAAGCCCGCCTATTTCAACCTGAAAGTTGAGATTTGATTAGAGTAAACACTCTAAGGGGCCTAGAGCACCAAATAAAGAACTGAACTTGCATTCATATTTACATTTCCTGTTAGCATATTTAAGTTTCAAGTCATCACCTAATAATGGTAAAGACCTAAAATGAAGCTTGCATAGCATGTCTATCTTTATGTCATGACTTAAACTCCTAGAACTCAAAAAGACTTGTCTTGGCATCCCCAAATGGAAATTTCAACCATGACTAGTGGATGTGCCTTAGTCATGATACAATGTTGGTCTTGATTTGTAAAAATGTGAAGATGTTTTCAAAGGAATGTTAGAAAGACGTTTTAAGTGGTCTTAAGGTGTTAAAGTAGCTTAGAATGTGTTAAAAACCATATTTTCTCAAATTCCAAGGACGGTAATCGATTACCAGCTTATGTAATTGATTACCAAAATGGTTATTTGAAGGATTTTAGGTTTTGTAACGATTACCAGAATGTAATCGATTGCCCAGGCTATTCCTCATACCCAGAACCAGTTTTTAACTTCTTAAATCGATTACCATGATGTTCTTCATTTTCCAAAACTTTTAGCCTTATAATCGATTACCATCCTATGTTTCGATTACCTAGATGTTCCTTGTGTCCAAAATAAAATTTAGGTTTTGGTAATCGATTACTAGGATGTCCTTTGTAACGCCCTGGACGAGGAGGGAGTGATCGTCTGTTAGGGCATCTACAAGGAGGGCTCCTGCCTCCAAGTGGAGGGTACATGAATGAACCATTTCACCGAATGAGAGGATCCTGAAGTTGCATAAGTATGGGACTAGCAGTTAAGGAAGGCTTATAAGAATTGATTAGTACTACCTATGCCACAAAGATGCATCTTTCTTAGCGATCACGAAAGAACTCAAGTTAAGCGTGCTTGACTTAGGGTAATTTTGGGATGGGTGACCCTGGAAGTTTTCCTAGGAAACGTGTGAGTGAGGACAAAGCACGTTGAAAAGACCCGTGTTGGTTTGTGGGGACAGCCATCAATCCATGAAGTAACATGGGACATTACAAATGGTATCAGCCGCACCTCTCCCAGGACGGTGTGGTTCCTGGACGAACCAAGCGGAGCTTGGGCATGTAACGCCCGGGACGAGGCAGGGAGTGATCGCCGGTGCCAGAGACGGACAAGGAGCTGCTCCTGCCTCCAAGCGGGGTACATGAATGAACCGATTACACACCCGAATGAGAGGATCTTGAGTTGGATAAGTATGGGACTATACAGTTAAGGAAGGCTTATAAGAATTGATTGGTACTACCTATGCCACAAAGATGCATCTTTCTTTTCGGTGTTGGATCACGAAAGAACACATTAAGCGTGCTTGACTTAGGGTAATTTTGGATGGGTGACCTCCTGGAATTTCCTAGGAAACGTGTGAGTGAGGACAAGCACGTTGAAAAGACCCGTGTTGGTTTGTGGGGACAGTCATCAATCCAATGAAGTAACAGGGATTACATCCTTTTAGGTCCTAGGAACAAGTTTTTGGTTCTAGTAATCGATTACCAGGATCTAAATGTGTAAAAATGTTTGTTCTAAGTGTGAAAGAATGAATTCATAACCTAAAGATGCTTGTATGTTGATCATGATGATGATTCCCTAGTAGGAAACATGTATATACCTATTAGCATCACATATGCATTAGCTAAGTCCAGTCCTTATTTTGGACTGGCTAAGGAGCATGTTTACCTTGAAGAATGATCTTTATATGATGTTGTATGTGCTATAAGAAACTTCTTATGTGGCTATAAATGCTTATCATGCTCATGAGTTGACATTGAATTATGTCAATTATGCGATATGTGACATTAACTATATGGAAATAACCCTCTAGACTTTCCGAATTAAAAGTTATGAGAGGTGATTCACAAAAGGAAATGACCCTATAGACTCCCCAAATTAAAGGTTATGATAGGCGATCCTTAAGCCCCCTAACCCGCACTCTGAAGTCGGGAATTCAACTTATCAAAAGGGATAAGGTTACGCTAGTGACGATTAGTAAGGTATGAGCTCATAACCTAGAACTCTCAAAGGGAAGTATTAGGGTGGCCCCCAAGGAAAAAGAAAATAAGAAGATTAAGTCACCTAAAATAAGTTATGTTGAGATGAGTTGCCATGATTATGTGTTCTAACTTATTTCTTGATTATAGCATGAACATGCATTTCATTATGAAGTATGCTGCATTCATGACCAAGACGCATATTAAAAAGGAATGGGCCTCAAAAATTACACTTTAGAACTTTAAAATTGAACCTTATGCATGTTTACTTTCCTCAGGAAAACCCAAGGTTCCTAGGGACGTAGATGATGACACTAGGATAGGATTTCCCTATTAGTTTCTTTATTAAGATTCTCACTCCCTCTATCTTTCTTTCTTTCCGTCAAGTCTTCAGAGGATCATGGTCACGTTCGTGATCTTCGTTGATATGCCAGTTGGGAGGTGCACTATGTTCGGACCACCGCTCCTACCACTTCATGGGTCGTTGTGTGATACGCATTTTTGTATACATGGGACGCCCCTTTGCTTCTCCAGTTTCCACCTTCCAATTTTACCCCTACTTCCCCTATAGTGATGAGTTGATTTTCGAGCATACTCGACCCCGCAAGAGTAGACCCGTTGTGCTCGCCCTTCGACTTTGGCGGTGCGTGACTACCCCGAGTATGTTCCTTTTTGAGGCGTTTGAAGACTACCCATCCAGGACTCCCCCACTCATATCTACTTGGAGAGATTGCCCCCACGGCCCCCATGGACACCGGGAGGGGCAATGAGGACACGTGACCCAGCGGAGGCTAGCATGACATCCAGAGATGTGTTTGCACCGAGGAGGTCATGTTCATCCCTTTTTTGCCTGCTACGCCTCAGGAGCTCGCCCAATTCATTGGGTATATACTACCCCTGGAGGAGGACCAGCCTCGCCTAGGAGATCGTGATGAGGACCTACTGAGTGCCGAGTTGTCACGAGGATTCCCTTTTTGCTACATATTTTAATAGGGATGACTTTTGGTAGAGCACTCTTAGGCTAGGGAGAGGAAACAGGAGCTGTATCTAGTATTTTAAGATTCCATGTATTTACTGTATTTGATGTATTTCTTTTCGTTGGTTATGTATTGGAAGCTCAGTCCACTATGGGTGTGACTCCGTCCATTTAATTTCTGCATATTAAGAACTATGTTGTTTCATGCTATGTAATATAAAGCTTGTTATATGATCATGAATGTTGTGTACGTGCATGTTTCTTTGTTTACTTTGATGGCTCTTAGCATTCGGTTTAGGTAGCATGCGCGCGTATGGCTCACGTTTTGTTTTTGTTTCAAAAAGAAAAATTTTACCCATATTTTCCGCTAAGTATTTTGATAAAGTGAATTTAAAAGAATGGATCAAAGAGTAATAATTACTAATCGCAATACTTCCTTGGTGTGTTAGGTTAAATATTAGGGTGTTACATTTTAGTATCAGGCTTGCTTTTATCTAGCTTAGGATTAGACTCACTATGCTTCTTAAAGCATAATATGATAGATATGTCATGTGTAGTTGTCTTATCAATAGGATGAGCTTAAGGATTAGAAATGCATGACTACTGGATGTCTATCCATGCCATGGTAACTATGCTTCTTAGTGTTTGTGTTGGTGTAAATAGGAACCGATGGCACATGATAGAATAGGAGCTTTGTTGAAGCCAGGACAATGAGACTGCTGAAGCCCTCCGCTAGGTGGCTAGGACCATGAGGGTGATGTTCAAAAGGATGGACCAAGATCACCAGACATCGGCCGTGAAAATTCCGAGCATGCCCGTTTTGGGAATTCTACAAGGCCAATCCACCGTCCTTCAAAGGAACCTTGAATCCGAGCCATGCTGACGAGCGGATCAAGAGCATGGAGAAGATCTTCACAGTGATTCCATGCATGAAAAGGAAAAAAGTGACTTTTGTCACCTACATGCTGAAGGTGATGCCAGCTTTTGGTGGATGAGAGCTTAGAGGTTGCTAGAGGCATCGGAATGGAGATTGACTTGGAACGTTCAAAGCTCACTTCTACAAGAAGGCTTAAGTCCTGACAGAACACCAAGGACATCGAGTTCATGCAACTGACTCAAGGGGGCATGAGTATCACTCAATACACCTCCAAGTTTGAAGAGCTCAACAAGTTCAAGAATGTACTAAGGGAATCCAAATAAGTACTGGAAGTGCATCAAGAATGAATTCGGGTTGAAGGCCAAAGTTAATGTTGCGGTGGCTCATTTGGAGATCAGGGACTTCCCTACCCTGGTTAACAAATGCCACATCATTGAGGATGACCAAAAGAAGCTGAGCATGTCAAAAGCTGATGGGAATGTAAGGAAGCTAGCACCACAAGCCCCAAAGTTCAAGCCGTAGACCAGACACCATTCAACCCCACAAGGACCATCATCTCGACCTCGTTAGACCCCAAGGTTCCCGCGAGATTTCAACCAAGGAAGGCTTAGCAGGACTTGGAAAGCACCTATAGACCCAGCTGCACCCCTAAGACCAAGATGACAGTTTGTGCTAAGTGCGGAAACCACAGCAGAGACCTACCTTGCCGAGTAGGGCTGGGTGTTTGCTCCTGTGGAAGCCCAGCCACTTCTCATGGGAATCACGGAGAAGAACCCAACGGTCTTCAATCCCAAGCCGCAACACTAAGGGAGAGTCTTCACTATCAATGCCAAACAAGATAAAGTCAAGGAACCTCATGGAAGGTAAGTGTAAAATAAATGGTAAAATCATAATTGTACTTTTCGACTTCTGCGCTACCCAATCTTTCATCTCATATTCTTATGTTGAATTCCTTAAATTACATGTGTCTTAACTTCCCTTTGACTTTACTATTTCCACCCCCATAGAAAACCCAGAACCCTGAAATGTTGTTTGAACTATAGATTTATTCTTGAAAATAGATTAGATTTGATTTATTTACCCATGAAAGGTATAGACATAATCCTTGGCATGAATTGGCTTTACGCCAATTGTGTAGTATAAACTGCTATGAAAAATCAATCGTCTTCCTTACTATTCCTAGTGAACCTAGGAAACCCTTGAACTTTTACATAAATGCTATAGAGGTAGACTGTTAAGGGAGGAACTAAGGGTTATGTACTCCTGGCTACTAGTGATGTGGACATTGAGCAGAGTTTAGATGAAATACCCTGTTGTGAGAAACTATCCTGAAGTATTTCCAGAATGAGATATTCTTAGTTCCCCCCGAAGAGAGAATTCTCAATAGAGTTGCTTCGGAACGACCCATATCCATAGCACCCTATAGGATGTCCCCTTTGGACTCATCGAGTTGAAAGCCCAGTTGAAGGACCTGCTGAGAAGAAGTTTGTAAGGCCAAGTGCATCACCGGGGAGCCCTAGTGTTGTTTGTAAAGAAAAAAGACGGGAGCATGAGGCTGTGCATAGATTATAGGTAGTTGAACTAAGTAACGGTGAAAAACAAATACCCTTTGCCTAGGATCGATGATTTGATGGATCAATTGAAGGGGGCGATAGTATTTTCAAAGATAGATCTAAGGTCAGGATACCACCACAGATTAGAGTAAGGGATGAGGATATACCTAAAGCCTTTCACTTTATATGGCCATTATGAGTTTACTTATGTCCTTTGGACTAACAAATGCTCCAGTTGTATTCATGGATTACATGAATAGGATCTTTAGAACTATCTAGATCAGTTCATAGTTGTCTTTATAGATGACATACTCATCTACTCTAAGACCTACGAGGAGCATGAGGGCCATCTAAGATAGTGCTAGAGATCCTAAAAACAAAGAAACTATATGCCAAGCTCTCTAAGTGTGAATTTTGGTTGGAGGAAGTGAAGTTTTAGGGCATGTAGTTTCAAAAGGAGGCATGGCGTTGATCCCAATAAATAAAGGCTGAATTGGGAAAGAGACCACGGAACGGAGGTTAGAAGCTTTTTGGGTTTGGCGGATATTACGTAGGTTTATAAAAGGGGTTTCCCAAATTTCATTACCTTTAACTAAGCTTACTGGAAGAATGCCTCTTTTACTTAGACTTGGAGTGCGAAAGAGTTTTCAAGAGTTGAAGAAGAAGTTAACCTCAAACCCTATTTTAGTGTCACCTGACCTAACATACTTTTTGAGGTATACTATGATGCTTCCGGAAGGTTTAGGTTGTGTATTGTAACATCCTAGTTCTTTCTTTAGAAATTGATTGAGGAATGGTTAGTGGGAATATCAAGATTCTGAGAGACGCAATTGTGATGAGAACGACTCTATGAGTGAGCACAAAAAAAAAAAGTGAATAGTGTTTTTAGGCCGAGGCCCGCTGACAACTGAAATCTAGATTTGGGACCCAGGGTGCAAAGTTAGGAAAATATGATAATAAGGTTAGAAATGTATGGGAATGACAATTTTATGATTATAATTAATTTTCGGCACATCGTTTTATCGGTAAGGTGTTTACCCGTTCTGTGAGATTTCGGTGTGTGATTTTTAACACAAATGATATTTCCATCACCACAAATGGGTGATATCTATCTAATTAGAACATGTGAAGGCCAAGATTTAATCTTGGAATCCAAGATTAAATCTTAACCATCCATTGTTGCTTTATTACATAAGTAATGATTTCTTTGATAAATATCTTCCATGCTTTAAATTATAAGAAGCCTAGTCACCAACTTCTTCCCTAAGCCAAGCAAGAATTCGGCTAGCAAGCAAGGGAGAAGAACCAGCCACCATTGTTATTCCTTTGAGCTTCCCTTTGAGTTCTAGCCTCAAAAACTCTAAGCTAGAGTTGTT
>JAMLFY010000011.1:31198875-31352875 GCA_030441495.1 Dalbergia oliveri
TCACATTGATCCTTGAGAAGACCACAAAGATTTGTTATACGGATAAAGGTAGTTAATTTAGTTAACAAGAAGATGCCATAAAGGCAAAGAACAAGCCCGGAAAGATCCAATCTCTAACCCATCTACATCCACACGTGAAGTAAAGCAAAACTATGTTCCATGTAGTAAAAAAACTAAATTCTCACGTAATAACTGCTTTCCTTTTTAGCATTTCTCCTCACAAACGATATGCCAGAAAGACAAGTGAAAGTTGGATAGCCACATCATGGCTGCTATGCTAGTTGAACATGAACGGCCCCATCAAGCACATAAGGGGAGGGGTTGATTCATAAAAAGCAGTGACTAAACAAATGTTAACAAGAAGTAGAACAGAGCCTACAGAGGTCCACTTTGCCCCCTTAAGGTGGTACATTGCTGAATGCTGAGTACTTTAATACTACTCCTAATACATACCTTGAAAAGAACTATCCATTTTGCATGCTAATGGGGTTCAAAATACTATAAAGGTATTACTAGAGAAAATATTCAGTAATTTTCCATCTTGTGATTCATCTTTCATTCCAGTATTTAACACAATGAAGGCAAAAATCCTAGAAAGTGATGGAACAAAATTTACAGCTATCAAAGACAAACAAAAATAAAATCATATATTGATCTATAAATTAATCAATATATGCTGAATGTTGTTCAAGGTGTAGTTATTCTAATAAATTAAGAAACTTCATTGCAGCCAAATATTGAAGGAATAAAATGTCATAGTCAAGACTCACCAATGCAAATTCAACGAAAGCAATTCGAGTTGAATGCACACGATCTCCTAAAAGCCTCAAGCGAGTAACCTGTAACATAGAAAGGTAATGTCAACTGCCATTCAACTTTTGAAATTAGCATATTCCAGACCTCTAGCAACTAGCAGCAAGCAATTTTTCAGGTCTAACCTCACCACAAGATGATTCAAAAAATTCTTCACTTCAGCTTGAGAAACCTGCAATCAGATATGTGAGAGAAACTTAACATGTCAAAAGATTCAACTCAAATATCCATCTTCACAAATTAAAGATGAAATATGATTACCCTAGTAAATGCATCACAGGAAAGAGGATAACTACAAAAAACATTGTTTCATTCAATCATCAGAGAAAAGAAATAAAATAAGTATACATCAAAGAATTTTGTAATAAAAAATATATCTGATTCTATAATAATTAACCACACAACTCAAAAGATCCTTAGCACTTTTCAGAACATCATTAACTAGTTAAGAGATCAATTATTCCAAAATAAAAAGTGTTTCGATGAATGCTTTTGTGATATTCCCTAAAACTAATGAAGTACCTTTTTATCAATATTTGTACAGTAGACAGTTCGGGCACACATTTCCCGCTCATCAGCTGACTGCATGTCACGAGAGAAAACAATTTAATATACAGAAAAGATTTTCAACCATAACTTATCCATCAAAATAGACATTCAGCTTTTTTGAAGAAATTTTATCGAAAAGGGAAAAATGAAATATAAAGAAAGACAGGATGATAAGAGAAGTTATGCTCAATAACAACATGAAGATGTTAAACATGATATCTTCACAACTTTGAACAATGCGGAACAACTGCAGGCAATCATTTGAAAAGAAGAGTGGATTATATGAGAAATTATAGTCAAGAACAACACTAAAATGTAAAACATGAAATATTCACAACTTCTCTTAAGTCTTAACAATGCTGAAGAACTGTAGGCATATCCTTTCAGAAAAATCCCTCACCTAGATATAACCTAAAATCACTTTGCAAATATGGGTACAAAAATATAAAGTAGGAAAATTTCTTGTATTTCTTCCAATACAAATACATCTTAGAAAGTACCAGAAAATTGTTCATACCCTAGGGAGAAATGTAGGATTCACGGGAAGGATGGCAGTTTTTGAAGGAAGAACCCTGACTGGATAGTATCCAAGCACAGTACCACCAAGTCGTAAAGCTGCCCTTGCACCTTCTGTTGACGCAAATTAAATTTAAAATGCATTACATTAGTCAAACAAATACCAGCCTTTTATGCATTTGTACCTACATATCTTTGGGGTGAAGTCAAATACAGTTGGATTTGATGGAAAAAAACCTACCTTCATCTGTGAACTCCACAAATGCAAAACGAAGAACTGAATGTGGATCACCACAAATTTGGCAATCAATTACCTTCAACAATTCAAATGATTTAACAAAATGTCATAAAATGTTAATTATTTACAATAAAATGTTAAAATTTCAAACTTAAATCCAAAATATGGACTAAGCAGAAATTATTGCATAACCATAAAAATGCATCAAATAATAGGTTGGGGAGCCCACAAAAATTCAACCAAATAAAGGAAAAAATTTTCCAATACTCCTCCAGGTCCATGAAAGCAATCGATAATTCAGATTCCTTCAATGAATAAAAGCACAGTTTCTTTTGTAAGCAAGAGTTTCAAGCTAATCAAGATTGACAGTAATTATATTTTAGATGTGAAATATCTATGACACATTTCATGGATTGACAATAATTATATCTCAGAGGTCAAAGGTCATAGATAGGCAACAATTATCATTCATGGCTAGCTTTAGAAAAAGATTGTGTTTATCATGCACATAAGGAACGGAAGTTTCCATTTCACTAACTGACCCATGTTTCAACTTGCATTAATGGCACAATGCAGCCAAGTGCGTGGCAATTAGTAAGAACACGAGTTCCAAAAAGCAATGTATGAATAGGCAGATGTCTGTGATACTTAGCACAGCAAACTTGGAGAGAAGAAAAGCAATCCATAGAAGTGTTTATAAAGCCACATAACAACCACAGAATAACCATGGAAACAAAATACAGCGGCACTTTATGGGTTCCTGCCGCTACAAGATAACAGCAACAAGCATAAAGCAAAACTTTCCAGGGATAAACAAAAGGATTGCATCAAATATGCCAGACTAAATTTATTCAAGAATCGTAATAATTTCTACATAACAAAAACCCATAAATGAAATGACTAACCAAGCAAGCAGTTAAGCTCATAACTTACTTGTCCACAATTGCTGAATAACGCAGCAAGCCGCTCCTCAGTAACCTACACCAACCCAACATACGGTTTAAATAATGTTGTTTTCCAACAATAAAATTAGAACACCAAGCAAACTACGTCTATAAAGGAAGTTATTCAAGCCATTCTCACTTACATGCTGATCAATATCAGACACATATACTGTTCTTTTGATGCTATCCTCTCTCTGAGCCTTCACTCTTCCATTCAACCTTCTGCCCCCCTGGTTATAATTATTTCTTCTCTGCAAGATGCCAAAAGCACAAATTTTCATCAAACACCAAAATAATGATGCCATCAAAATTAACTTAGAATTAAATTTGCTACTTCAATGATATCATCATTACGATCCAACAGAATTGCAGTCTCACGCAACATAGTTATACCCATCCTTGAATGATAAATGTTATATGATCAATTTGGACTTGATGGTTCAGTAAGTGGACAGGAAACAGACTTTAATAAATCATTGACCAGCAACGCAGCTAGGGTTTAAATCCAGAGTCGCCACCATACGAGGGTTTCACCAAGCCACCACCCCGACCGAGATTGTGTGACCAATTCATAACACCAGGAAAAAAAAAATCCGTGTAACAAAAAAAGGAGACTGGAGGTGGAAACACGGAAAAGCAAAACCTCACGGCTTCAATTGAATCTGGATCAATTTCGGTGATATAATAATTGTCATACATAACATGCATTATAACACACTCGATGCATTATCCAAAAACCAGCTTTCCAGCAGCACAAACACAACCCAGCTATCGGTGGAAAAACTAGTCGAAACCCATTACTGAAACCAACAGAAACAAAGAGAAGTGGCAAAACAAGAGATCAAAGAGAAACAAAACATACCCTTCGATTCCTTGGGTGATTATCATTATCTAAGGGCTTGTTGTTGGCCGGGAAATTGTTGGGTGAGAACTGATTATACCTCTGATGAAGATGATCATGGTGAGAATAAGACGAAGGGAAGAACTCCTTGGCCAAAGGGTTCAACTTTGTGAACATGTCAACAAGTTTCTGGACATTGAATTCAGATTCTGGCTTTGGTTTTGGGTCCAATTGGTTTGTAGCCGCAGCGTCAGTGGGAACCTCCGCAACTGCAGCCATGGAATCCAATCAAGCACCACTCCCTCTCCAACAAAACCCCCCACAACAATTGACAATATTTAAGCGCAGAAAAGTAGATATTTTTGGAGCCAGAAAAGGAAAGCAAAATGAAATAAAAATAAAACAAAAATTGCACAGATTTTCTTAACCTGCAGCGCCCCAGATAAACTCAGTTTTTTTCTTTTAAAATAATGAGGAATATGACAGATACGGAAAATTTGATAAGACTAGTAGAGTCACCCTGTTCCGGAAAAAATGGGTAATGGAAAAAACCCATATGGTAGATCATCAAGAAATTGTCGATTAAGGTAAAGAACCAGACGAGGAAAGAGAAGAATTAGACTTTGGAAGGATTAATCAGACAGCGAGAGAAGAGAGAGCGGCAGCACGAGTAGGTGCGTAGGGAGAGGCACGACTAGGTGCGTCAGGAGAGAGAAGTGGGGGTGGGGAGTGTGTGCGGATAAGTGGCTTTTTTTTTTTTTTTTGTGTTGTCAGAGAGGATGTTTGGAATAGTTAGGTTTATTTGGTTTGAGTTTTTAGTTTTTTAAAATTTTTAATTACAAATTTTAAAAATTGAAACTGAAAGCAAACAAAAACAATTGCCTTTTAGCTCTGCATTGTGATTGTGATCGTGGGATTTTTTGTCTCAACCCAATTTCTGAAATATAAGAGGGAAAAAGAACACATGAAAAAAAAAATAGAGTGGAGGAGGTAGCGTAAAGATGATCAAAGAAGCTTTGTTCATTGACCAAAAAGAAAAAAAATAAAAAAAAACAGCTATTGTTCGATTCTCATTCTCTTTTCTCGTTGAAATGATACACACACACTTTTACACTTACAGCATACTCTTTCACCATGTTATGTGATAAAATAAATGTATGGGAAAGGTATGGGATATGGAGAGGCAATTCAAGAAAGGAAAGTAAAGGAGAACAAAAAGAAAAAACTCAAAGGAAAAACCCCACGTGCACAACTTGAGTCTCTCTCCCTTTCCCTCTCTCGAAGCATGTTTTAACAGACAAGTCACTATCTCCTACGTTTGAACCCATGTCACTATTGATCTCACTTAATCAGACAAGTCACAAAAGCTTTCCTTTTGCCTACATTCGCCCCTACGTTCTTCCCTCTTACTTTTCTCTCTCCGCTTTAAATATCCCATGGCTCAAAGCACCCATTGTTCTCTATCGCATGTTCTCCATCTCAAGCTAATGAAAAAAGTGAACTCGTGGTCGTTAGTTTACGCCGCTTCCACCATCATTGCAAGCTTCGCGTTGGTTGGGTTAGGGTTTAGGGTTATTCGTAGCCGCTATGTTCGAGTTTGTGTTGGTGGCATTTGCAATGTAAGTAATAGAGGTTTGCATTTTTTTTTAACAAGTTTTACTATTTTATCCTGGTTTACAACTTTTTGTGCTGGTTCACCAATTTTCTGTACATGAGTTGACATTTTTTCCTAAACGTGGTTAGTGACTTGCTCATTTGGCTTGCAACATTTTTTAATAGGTTTACATGTTTTTTTAGTATGGTTTAGTGGTTTTTGTACAGTAGCTATCCTCAAACGTTTTACAAATTTTTTGTAGTGGTTTAGGGCTTTTTGAACAAGGTTTACTATAACACCTCAAAATTTATTAAAAAATTAATTTAAACTTTATTAGTGAAAATTTCAAAAATCTAACAATCTTAGCAATGATGAAGACAACTCAATGGACGAGTTGAAAAAAAAATTGGTTGGCGTGAATAGTATTTTTGGGCCGTAGGTAAATACTAACTCTAGAACGGGACCAAGGATGACCCGGGGCTAAAGGAAACTAAATCTAAGGACCGAAATAGAGTATTAGGCTTAGGGCCCACATAGAGTATTAAGCCTAGGATCCACGTAATGGTATTTTAAGTTTCTCGAGTATTTTACCCAAGTAAAGTTTTGATATGCGATTTTTAACATGTAAAAGTTACTTGGTAGCCAAGTAACATCTACCAATCACATCTTGCCAAGTAAGTGGCCTTTCATTTATTATATTTTTACAGAAGCCAATATCATCCGTTTGGTGAAATTTCGATGTGCGATTTTAACACCGAAAAAATAACTTGCTCTCTAAGTTAAGTGACCCACTTATCTTAAGCCATGTGGATGGCCAAGATTCATTCTTTGACCAACAAATCAATCCTAGTCATTCATATCTTTTCTTTCCAAAAAGAAAGAAAGAAAAGCTTCAAACTAAATAAATACTACCACCAAATTTAAAATAAACACAACACAATCAACCTTATCACTCCATCATCATCATTTTCGGCCAAGAAGCTTAGAAATGCAGCCCTCCATTGTTCTTGCTCTCAAACCCTCATCCTTGCTTTAAAATCCCTAAAACCTAAGCTCAAAGTCACTAAAACACCAAGATTCATTGATAAAACTTGTTCTACTCATCACAATCTACAAAACAAACCGATTATAATTTTGAGTCATCTCCATTCTCCACCTTGAGATATTATATTCCACTATTGAAGGAAGTGTAACGCCCCAATTTTCTCGTGTACAAATGACCAACATGCCCTTGAGGTCATTTTACAGGAAAATGAGGATCGCAGCCTGGCCATCCTCCAGGGGGATGTTTTGATGTTGAAAGGGGATTACGTGCGCTAATGCAGAAGAATCTCATTTTTTAGTCCCAATGCGCAAAATAACCAAAATGCCCATGTGGCTAAGTAACACGAATTAAGTGCCGATTGAGCCTGGACTTCACCCAAAGGTTTGAAATGATATTTTTAAGTAATGTTTAACATCGGGTTAGCCCAGGTGGCCAGGGAAGTTTTTGTGAAAAATTATCATTTTGCCCAGGCTAAGTGCATTTTGGGCCTAATGATACGATTAACGAAACATAAGTAATATTATACTCTAATTAAATATTAGTAAATTCTAATTACTAATTTGGAGTCAAAATAATTAATTGAAGTTAATTAGAACCTAAGATTGTTTAGAGAAACTCAAAATTATTTTCTTAATCTAAGACTTTATGTCACATTTTTATGAATAGTAAAATCCTTATTCCAATTTCCTTAAATCATGGAAATGGCCACATGATGAGATTCCTCCCTAATAAAGGTGGATTTGTATTAATCAAGCAAGATCACTCTTTAATCTTGTCTTGAGCCACTTTAATTACTCATTTTCTCACTTAAAACACTAAATTACAACCCCTAATCCATGACCTAACCAAATCAACTTTTAAACATACCCATAAACCAACATTAAAATGAGATTTTCTCCTCAATTTCTCCTAAACCAAGGCCACCCCCTCCATTTTTCATCTATCACATGTTGAAATTCAATTAAAATATGCTTGAAGAACCATGCTTAGCCATACCTTGAGCCATGCGTTGAACCATACCTAGCCATACCCAAAGCCATGTCATTCAAAGAGATATTTTCTCTCCCTTGCTCCTCAAAAGGCCATCAGCCACTCCTCCCCAATTCACTTCCCATGTGTTTCATTTTTCTATAAATAGACATCAAGAGAAGCTTGCAAGAACATTTGCTCATACTTACAACTTCAAGTTTTCTTTCTTTAAGCTCAAAGAGTTCTTCTTCTTCTTCTTCTTCTTCATTCTTCCAAGAGCCACTATCCTCCACCATTTCCTAAACCTCAAAACCACCACACAACCACCATAAATACCTTTAAACACATAACCTCTCCACTTCCAAGATCAAAAACCCAAGACAAACCTTTCTTCCTTTTCTTTTCTTCTTGGCCAAACTACTTAGCGCCTAGGAAGATTTGTTCTTCTCATCACATTTCCAAGGCCAAGTCTTTCTCTTTTCAAAAGAAAAACATCTTTGGTAGGAAGTTGTTTTAAAGATTGCTATCTTTTGTTTTGTTTTACTCTTGGTTTAAGATGTTGTAATGTTGATTCTTCCTTCCTCCACCACATTTTTGGTTCCCTATTCTCCTTTTGTTCCTTCTTTATTTTCGGCCTTGGTGGCCTACATAATGAAGAAACCATGGCTTGATGATGAGGATCTTGGGTGTTGGTTGCAAAACCATCATTTATTTGACCTCTAAAGCTTGAAGGTTTCACTTTTAAGAGTTTTAGCAAAATATTATGTTAAATGGTAGTCTTGAGCCTAGGACTTAAAGAAATAAAAAGAGTACATTCATATTTATATTCCAAGTCCTTGCATTGCATATTTTTATTTAAGCCTTGCATTTTCAAATCACCTAAATAATTAACTTTAAAGCCTACCTATTTCAACCTTAAAGTTGATTGTTAATTTAGAGTGAAAACTCTAAGGGGCCTAGAGCACTAAAATAAAGAATTGAACTTGCATTCATGTTTACATTTCTTGTCTAGCATATTTACTTTTCAAGTCATCACTTAAACTTAAAGATTAAAACGAGAGCTTGCATTTTCATATCACCTAAATAATTAACTCGAAGCCTACTTATTTCAACCTTAAAGTTAATTGTTGATTTAGAGTGAAAACTCTAAGGGGCCTAGAGTATTAAAATAAAGAATTGAACTTGCATTCATGTTTACATTTCTTATCTAGCATATTTACTTTTCAAGTTATTACTTAAGCTTAAAGATTAAAATGAGAGCTTGCATTTTCATATCACCTAAATAATTAACTCGAAGCCTACCTATTTCAACCTTAAAGTTGATTGTTGATTTAGAGTGAAAACTCTAAGGGGCCTAGAGCACTAAAATAAAGAATTGAACTTGCATTCATGTTTACATTTCTTATCTATCATATTTATTTTTCAAGTCATCACCTAAACTTAAATATTTAAAACTAGAGCTTGCATTCTCATATTTAAATTTAAAGCTTTTCATAGCATACTTATGTTTTTCTTGCCATCACCTTATAATGCCAAGATTAAAAATGAAGCTTGCATTGCATGTTTAGAATCATGCTATCACTTGATTAACCTTGTGCTCAAGACTCACCATTTCAACTCACTTGAGAATTTTGACTTATGGAATATATATCTTATTAAATGTAGACATCCTTTTATTAAGCTCTCTAATTTTTGCTACTGATCTAAGGTTACTTATTGTGTTGCCATAAGAATACAAATTAAAGTATTTATCCTGTAAATTGTTTTGATTTTCCCATATGCTTGAGGAATTATGTGATATTGAGGATTTACATGTTTAGTTATTTGATTTTGAATGAATATGACATGTTACAATTTCACTTGGAATATCTTAAAGTTGCATAGGTTCAAAAGAGCATGGGAAAAGTATACGATATGGTTATGGCTTTGCATCTTAACATAATATGCTAATATAAAGGTGACATAAAAATATGTGGAAATAATCCTCTAGACTCCCAAATTAAAGATTATGAGAGGTGATCCAATGAGGAAGTGATCCTTTGGACTTCAGAATTAAAGGTTATGAAAGGTGATCCTATTGCCCCTATCCCGCACTCCAAGAGTCGGATGTTAACTTATCATAGGATAAGATTATGCTAGTGACGACTAGTGAGGTATGAGTTCATAACCTAAATGAGAGAAAGAATTAATCTAAGTCACCTAAAAGATAAGTGAAAGAAAGTCATGTTATAATTGTTATGATCCATGAGTATTTTCTTTATGATTGAAATTAGTATATCATACGTTGCATTGCAATGCATTTCATGATAAAGTATGTTACATTCATGACATCCAAGATGCATACTAAAATAAATGGGCCTAAATGGTACTTTAGAACTTTAAAATTGAACCTTATGCATGTCCACCTTTTTACAAAGAAACCCGAGGTTCCTAAAGATGTAGATGATGACACCAAGATAAGAGCATACCTTCCTGAGATTCTTTATCAAGTTCTCACTCCCTCTATCTTTTCTTTCCATCGTCTTCAGAGGACGATGGCGCCTTCGTGATTTACGTTGATGTGCGACATGGGAGCTTCATTTTGACGCCACACACCAGTCGTACCATTTTGTGGGTTGTTGTTCCATGCGCAAGTTCGTATTACTCGATCGTCCATTTGCCCAGCTAGTTACCAGCTTCAGATTCTTGCCGACTTTGCTCTTCTTCGACGACCTACTCTTCGAGCACACACATCCCAAGGAAAGCGTATCCGTCGTACCCGATGCTGCCTCCGTCATCCGCACTTACCCAGAGTACGTTACTTGCTCACCCCGACTCATTCTGAGAGCGACCCTTCAGGACAGACATCCTATCCATGGGTTCCTCCCATCGTACCCATGGAGTTAGGTAGCGAGCATTCTACGACAAGGCACTTCGAGGAGGGATGAGGATGGTGCCCGTCGTGGAGCACATGCCCAACCCTCTCACTATAACACCCCAATTTTTAATTTCCTGTCGTTAGAAATTACCGAACTACCTAGGTAATTTTTCATATCATTCGAGACCAAACAATCCTCAATAAAGGAATATAACATTAGAAGAAAGGATAGGAGCAATTCGTGCGAGAGTTGCAAATCAGATTTTCTGTACGTGTAAAATGATCAAAATGCCCTGAGGTTATTTTACTTAGAAAATGAGGATTGTGGCCCCACCCATCCTCAAGGGGATGTTTTGATGATAATAAGGGATTGTTTGTGTTATGTGTGTTAATAGAGGAGAAGAATCCCAATTTTGAGCTTGGACGCTAAAAATGACCAAAACGCCCTTGCGCGTTTTAACTCCAATTTGCGTGCCGATAAGCCCGAACCTCACTAAAATATTTTAAAACATGTTTTTAAGCTATGATTAACCATTAGTTAAGCTCGGGTGGTCTCGAGCAATTTTTAAGTAAAATTACCATTTTGTCCATGTCTTTGTGCAAGTTTTACAAATTTCGAGATTTTTGATTCGTATAGCGAAACCTAAGCAATATTAGGCTCAAATTAAAGGTTATTAGATTCTAATTATTAATCTAGAGTCAAAGTTATTTATTTAGATTGATTAGAACTTAAAATTGCTTAAAAACACTCAAATTGCTTACTAATTCACCTAAGCCCTTAATTGTAAATTCTTTAATTTGCAAAGATACCTACCTACACCTACATAATACATGGAATACACAAATTTTATCCTCCTTGGGCTATAATGCACGAAATTATATGGCCTAATATGCATCAGAAATTTGTCAAACTTGGCACAAAACTCAAGGTATGAAAACAAGGAATCATGTTTCATGATTCCATGTTTTAAGCCACCAAAAATGAAAATGATTTTTCCTCCCTTTGTCCTCCCTAAAATCAGCCACCCATGCCTCCTCCATTTATCCATTCATGAGCTCCAAAATCTCTATAAATAGGCATGCTTAAGGAGTCTTAGAAGCCTTGCTCATAATTGCACAATTTCTAGTTTTTACAAAGCACAAAAACTTTCTTTCCTCCTCCCCTTGGCCGAAATTCTTCTTCAATTTCTCAAAGAGATTTTCTTTCATTTCACTCCAAGAAACCAAGTTCTCTTCCTTTCCTTCAAACCACATTAGGTAGGGAGTTTTCTTTAAGTTTATTTCTATGCTTTGCTAAGTGTTGTTCTTGGTTCAAAATGATGATTTCATGGACTTTCTCTAGCTTTTCCATTCGGTTTTCTTCTTTCTTTTCCTTTGAACATTTCAACCATAAGGCCTATATGGGAATATGATGATAGCTTGATGATAAGGACCTTGAGTGTTGGTTGTAAATCCATCACAAGTTAGGCCTCTAAAGCTTGAAAATTCCACTTGATGCAAAACTTTAAAGAATGATGTTTTTATGATGTAAAAATAAAGATCTTGAGTTTAGAACTTGAAAGATGTATTTTTCACTTTGTCTTGCTAAGATATATTGGTTGAATTTATATTTCTCTAAAGTCTTGGAAGAGCTCTAGTAAAGAAATAAAATGAACTTGCACCCATGTTTAAGTTTATGCCTTGCATAACCATGTTTACTTTCTATGTCATCACTAAATTCTCAAGAATGAATAAATGAACTTGCATTCTCATGTTTAAATTTCCAAGCTTGCATTTCATGTTTATATTTCAAGTTGTCACTTAATCTCTAAAGATGATAAAAGGTTACATCTCATATTTATTTTATGCTCTCACTTTATTTTATAATGGCTAAAAGAATCAACGCATGACATGTTTATTATTATGTCATTACCTAAGAATCCTAGACCCAAAGACTTGTCCAAGTATCACAAGCAAAGAAATAAGGTTCTTGGAACCATAATAATAAGAATTCTAAAACTCACTTTCAATTTCCTTAAGATTATTGGAGTCAAAGAATTCATTCTTTAAGAAGTCTTGAGCTTGAGCTTAATAAGATGTAATAAGAATTCTCTTCTCTATTCACAATGCGACTCCTGCCGCTCTAGTTTTTTATTTTTCTTTTATTAACATTCTCTTCTCTCTCCACTTGGTCAGATGCGAACGCGTTCAGTTTCTTATTTATTTCAAGCTCTTGCATCATGTTTATATTTCCAAGCTTGCATAATCATATTTATATTTCAAGTAGATCACCTTAATTCGTGAATATAATAATATGGACCTGCATATCATGTTTAAATTTCAAGTCTTGCATATCATGTTTATAATTCCAAGTTATCACCTTATAAAGACAAGATTAATGTAACGCCCCAATTTTTACTGTAATTTTACTGTCATTAGGAATTACCGAATTACCGTAGGTAAATATTATATAAAATTTGAGACCAAACAATCCTTAATAAAGGAATATAACGTTAGAAGAGAAGTTAGGAGCAATTCGTGCAAGTATTGCAAACCCGAATTTCTGTACGTGTAAAATGACCAAAATGCCCTTGAGGTTATTTTACTCAGAAAATGAGGATCGTGGGCCCCACCCGTCCTCAAGGGGATGTTTTGATGTTAATAAGGGATTGTTTGTGTTATGTGTGTTAATAGAGGAGAAGAATCCTAATTTTGAGCTCAACGTGCGAAATGACCAAAACGCCCATGCGGCTATTTTAACCCGATTTGCGTGCCGACTAGCCCGAACCTCACTAAAATGTGTTAAAAGGTGTTTTTAAGCCATGATTAACCATTGGTTAAGCTCGGGTGGTCTCGGGCAATTTTTAAGTAAAATGACCGTTTTGCCCTCTCTTTGTAAGTTTTACAAATTTTGAGATTTTTGATTCGTCTAACGAAACCTAAGCAATATTAGGCTCAAATTAAAGCTTATTAAATTCTAATTATTAATCTAGAGTCAAAATTATTTATTTAAATTGATTAGAACCTAAAATTGCTTTAAAACACTCAAATTGCTTACTAATTCACCTAAGCCCTTAACCGTAAATTCTCTAAATTGCATGAATACCTTGCCTACACCTAAATAATACATGGAACACACAAAACCCTCTTCCATGAGGCTGTAATGCACGAAATAATTCAGCCATAATCATTAGAATTATTGCAAGATAATGCACTAAAACAAAATGCCAAAAAATTCCCTAAAACATGGCATAAAACATGCCTTAAACAAGAAATGATTTTCCTCCCTTTGTTCCCCATGAAAAATCCAAAAATTATGCCTCCTCCTCTTGTCCATACATGAGCTTAAATCCTCTATAAATAGGCATGCTTAAGGAGTCTTAGATGCTTGCTCAAAATTTACACATTTCTAGTTTTTCCAAAGCACCAAAAGCTCTCATTTCCTCCTCCTCTTGGCTGAATTCTTTCTTCAAGTTTTCAAGAATATTTTCTTTCATTTCACTCCAAGAAACCAAGTTCTCTTCCTTTCCTTCAAATCAGATTAGGTAGGGAGTTGTTTTTAAGTTTATTTCTATGTTTTGCTAAGTGTTGTTCTTGGTTCAAAATGATGATTTCATGGATTTTCTCTAGTTTTTCCATTTGGTTTTCTTCTTCCTTTTCTTTAACCAATTTGGCCATATGGCCTAGGTGGGACTAAGATGATGGCTTGATGATGAGGACCTTGAAGGTGGGTTGTGAATCCATCACAAGTTAGGCCTCTAAAGCTTGAAAGTTCCACTTGATGCAAAACTTTAAAGAATGATGTTTTTATGATGATTTTATGATCTTGAGTTTAGAATTTGAAAGATGTATTTCTCACTTTGTCTTGTTAAGATATATATATATTGAATTTGTATTTCTATAAAGTCTTGAAGGAGCTCTAGTAAAGAAATCAAATGAACTTGCATCCATGTTTAAGTTTATGCCTTGCATAATCATGTTTACTTTCTATGTCATCACTAAAATTTCAAGAATGAATAAATGAACTTGCATACTCATGTTTAAATTTCCAAGTTTGCATTTCATGTTTATATTTCATGTTGTCACTTAATCTCTAAAGATAATAAAGAAGTTGCATCTCATATTTATTTTATGTTCTCACTTTATTTTATAATGGCTAAAAGAATCAACGCATGACATGTTTATTTTTATGTCATCACCTAAAGATCCTAGAGCTCAAAGACTTGCCCAAGTATCACAAGCAAAGAAATAAGATTATTGGAGTTAAAGAATTGATTCTTTAAGAAGTCTTGAGATTGGAGCTTAAAAAGATGTAATAATAATTCTCTTCTCCCTTCACCGGTCAATGCGGATTCCGCGCTCAGTTTCTTAAGATTCTCTTCTCCACTTCTTATGCGGACTCCGCCGCTCAGTTTCTTGCATCATGTTTATATTTCAAGCTCTTGCATCATGTTTAATTTTCAAGTCATCACCTTAAATCTTAAAGATAAAGAAATGGATTTGCATATCATGTTTATAATTCCAAGTTATCACCTTATAATGACAAGATTAAAATGAGGTTGCATAGCATGTTTATGATTCTAAGATATCACATAAATCTCTTAAGCTCAAGACTTGCTCCTTTTATCTTAAGTGAGAATTTTAATTATGAAGATTCTTTCAAAAAGAATTAGTTTCTAAAAGAGTTTTAAAGCTTTGCAAGGATTCTACGGGAAACTAATATTTTATGTTCACTTAAAATGTGATTTTATACAATTATATGAGGTTCATGATTCGGCTTCTGATATGAGATTAGTACCAATAAATGATGATGATTTAATATGTTTGAAGTTGTGATAATTATGGTTTATTGCTAAAGGAATGATTCTATGCATGTTAGAGATAAAACTAGCTTCCTAGAAAAGGTAAAAGCAAGATTTCTAGAACTTTAGAGAATGAAATTTATGCATTCTGTCCAGAGCCTTTAGTGACCTTAAGAACCAGATATTATTATGTTTAGATAAGGGACAATGATTCATAATTGGTTTAGTAATTAATTTTAGCATCATAGGGAAAGCCGGTAACGAGAAAGGGTTAAAAACGTAACTTTAGCAGTAAAACCTTAAGAACAACTTACTGTCTATGCTACCCCATATAGTCTAATAATGTTCTTAAGGCTTATAATTGATGGTAATAAATCCCTTAGATGCATAAGTAATTAGTTTGATAATTAAGGTTACCCAATTTTAGAGTTCGGTTATTTAAGGGAGCTTCCTGAAAATTTTAGATGACATCTTTTGATGCTTTGAATGTAATTTATATGATGATTTAATGCCTATTGAGAATTTGATATTATTGAATGATTTCATGGCTTGCATGTTATAATTGCTATTGCAAACAATGAGAATGTTCATGCATCTTGATGATTATGATATAACATGCTAAGACTTAATGGTGACTTAAACTCATGAGGAAATGATCCTTTGGACCCATCAAACTATAGGTGGTAAAAAGGTGATCTTGAGAAAATGATCCTTTAAGACCCATCAGACTAGAGGTGGTGAAAAGGTGATTCTTGCCCCTAGCCCGTTCTCTCAAAAGGGTAGAGTCGGGATTTTAACTTATCAAAGGGATAAGTATATGCTAATGACGACTAGTAAGGTATGAGCTCATAACCTAGATTACTCCCAAAAGGGTGGAGTATAGGGTGGCCCAAGGAAAATAATGATGATGATGACAAGATTTTAAGTCACCTAGGACACTAAAGGAATGAAATATGTGCACCATGTCTTGTGCATAGCTATTGTGGTATGATGTTCTTCTGTGCATAGCATTTTATGAGATGATGATGGGAAATATGATGTTCTTCTATGCATAGTATTTATGATATGATGATGAGAAATATGATGTTCTTCTATGCATAGTATTTATGATTTGATGATGAGAAATATGATGTTCTTTTATGCATAGTATTTATGATATGATGATGAAGAATACGATGTGTTGATAAAAGGAAAAGTTCATTATAAACATGACATGCTAAGTTTATGATGCATTATAAGACGCATGATTAAAACCGAAACCTCGGTAAAGTATATTTTGAACTTAATAAATCAATCTTAGCATGCTCACTATTTCATAATAACCCGAGGTTCCTGGGGACGATGATGATGACACAATGCATCATGAGGTGAGTACCCTCCTGAGATTCTTTTATAAGTTTCTCACTCCCTCTATTTTTCTTTCCATCTCGTCTTCAGAAAGAAGGAAGCGTTCGTGAATCACATTGAGCTCTCACGGGTAGCTGAACTTGATCCTCTAGTTTCACTCGTATATTTCAGATATCTATCCCTATCCTTGGAGTGTTATTACTAGGTGCCATTAATGGATGTCCTTCCATCCATATATTATTTATGTTTTGTTTGATTGCCTACACCTAGCCTAACTCTGTTGGTAGGCAAAATATCTATGTGTTATGTAATTATGGATGTTATATGATGGAGCCAATATGATATGATGTATTTAATTTCTGATATGTCTTTTTATATTCCGCTAGTCGTTCACGTTATACGCAGCTCACGTTTTCAATTATGTTTTAAAAAAAAATTGGCTCGTAATTTCACTAAGTATTTTCAAAGTATGATTAAAGAACTGAAGCAAAGAGTAAAGTCTAGTAATTAATCAGATACAACCTAAGTGTATTGGTTAATTATTAGGGTGTTACAATTAAAATGAGGTTGCATAGCATGTTTATGATTCTAGTTATCACCTAAATCTATAAAGTTCAAGACTTGCTCCTTTTATCTTAAGTGAAAATTTTAATCGTAAAGATTCTTTCAATGTATAAATCGGCCTCATGATTAAGGTAAGCCTAAAGTGATTTTAAATAAGCTACTGATTTAGTTCTAAAATTTCTTTCAAGAGTAACAAAAAGAATTAGTTTTTAAAAGAATTTTAAGGCCTTGCAAAGATTTTCAGGATACTAGTATCTTACTTGTACTTAAAAATGTGATTTTAAGAATTTATGTGAGGTTCATGATTCAGCCACTAATCTAAGTTTAGTACTACTGTATGATGATGGTTTAATATGTTTGAAGTTGTGATAATTATGGTTTATTGCTAAAGGAATGATTCTATGCATGTTAGAGATAAAACTAGCTTCCTAGAAAAACCGTAAAAGCAAGATTTCTAGAACTTTAGAGATTGAAATGTATGCATTCTGTCAGAGCCTTTAGTGGCCTTAAGAACCAGATTTTATCATGTTTAGATAAGGGAGAATGATTCATAATTCGTTTAGTAATTAATTTTAGCATCATAGGGAAAGCCGGTACGAGAAAGGGTTAAAAACGCAACTTCATCACGTAAAACATTAAGAACAACTTACTGTCTATGCTGCCCTATATAGTCTAATAATGTTCTTAGGACTTATAATTGATGGTAATAAACCCCTTAGATGCATAATTAATTAGTTCAATAATTAAGGTTGCCTGATTCTAGAGTTTTGGTTGTTTAAGATAGCTTTTCGATAAGGATTTATGATGATGCCTCTTTGATGTTTTAAATGATAAAGTCTATGTAGTGATTTGATGCTTATTAAGTATTTGACGTCATTGAATGATTTCAGGCTTGCATGTTATAGTTGCTGTTGCAAACAATGATAATGCTTATGCATGAAATAATGAAATATTCTTTGTTATTTAAAAATTTACCCTTGTTGCTGGAAGAAAGTATATTACTGCAAAAGTGTAATTTGGAAAGGTTCTGGCTAGGAAAGACTTGGTATTTAAGCGTGTCCATTTGTGACCCACCTCTCTTTGGGAATCTCTCAGATGCATGATTACAATTGGTATATATATTATTCCAGAATAAGACTATAAACGAGAAAATGTTATGAATGATTATGAATTGAGAATTATATTATGATCCAACATGCAAAGACTTAATGGTGACTTAAACTTATGAGGAAATGATCCTTTGGACCCATCAGATTATAGGTGGTGAAAAGGTGATTCTTGCCCCTAACTGTTATCTCAAAAGGGTAGAGTCGGGATTTTAACTTATCAAAAGGGATAAGTATATGCTAGTGACGACTAGTAAGGTATGAGCTCATAACCTAGATTACTCCCAAAAGGGTGGAGTATAGGGTGGCCCAGGAAAATGATGATGAAAGTAACTTTAAGTCACCTAAGGAACTAAGTAACGTATTATGTGAATATGATGTTCTTCTATGCATAGTATTTAGGATATGATGATGAGGAATATGATGTGGTCTTATGCATAGCTATGTTATTATGATATGATGAGATATATGATAGAAAAAGTTCATTATAAACATGACATGCTAAGTTTATGATGCATTACAAGACGCATGATTAAAACTAACGGACCTCGGTAAAGTATATTTCCAAACTTAATAAATGAATCTTGGCATGTTCACTATTTCATAATAACCCAGAGGTTCCTGAGGACGATGATGATGACACGATGCATATGAGGTGAGTACCCTCCTGAGACTTTTTTATAAGTTTCTCACTCCCTCTTCTTTCTTTCTTTCCATCTCGTCTTCAGAAAGTAAAGGTGATGTTCATGATTCCGTTGGTGCTCCCACCTGGTAGATGTACTTGATTTGGTGAACCAGCTTATTATCTTTGAGTAACGTATCGCTAAACTTTGGCATGAGCTTGGATATCTATTCCTATCTCTAAAGTGTTATTAGTAGGTGCCGTTTGTGATATTTTTCCATCCATATATTATTTATGTTTTGTTTGATTGCCTACATCTAGTTTAACTCTGTTGGTAGGCAAAATATCTATGTAATATGTAATTATGGATGTCATATAATGGAGCCAATATGATGTGTTCTTCATGATATGTCTTCGTTTTCTGCTTTATCTCGATTATCGTTCACATTATGCGCGGCTCACGTTTTCAATTATGTTTAAAAAAAAATGGCTCGTAATTTCACTAAGTATTTTCAAAGCATGATTAAGGAACTGAAGCAAAGAGTAAAGCCTAGTAATTAATCAGATCCTGCCTAGGTGTATTTGGTTAATTATTAGGTGTTACACTCACCGCTGGCCACCCGCCGAATTAGCTCAATGGATTGGGTATGTACCTCCTTTTGATAGGCAGGAGTAGAAGGAGTGACTCTAGTGCACACACACCGTACATGTTTAAGATAGCCTTCTTTTGCTTTTAAAGGTTATCTATTTTAGATGAATGTTAGATGGGAGATTCTAATGTATTTTTCTTTATGTTTCTCCATGTTATGCATGGATGAGTGTATTAACGCTACTACTTTGATAACTATTTATATGTCTAACTGTGATGTTGTTTCATTTATGGTTTTATGCTTCAGTTGATATGTCATGATTTCCCCTATTGATTATTTCAAGGTAACGATGTAGTTTACTTTATGCATGCGTATGGCTCATGTTTTGTTTTTCAAAGAAAAATTTTACCCATATTTTCTAAGTATTTTCTAAAACCAAGAGTTAAGAATTGAGATAAAAGAGTAATAACTAATAATTAACTTGAATACATCCTAGGTGTATTGAGTTAAATATTAAGTGTTTAGAAAAGGCATTAGAGCTGTTTAGAAGATATAAGTGAGGAAAATCATTTTTGGAAGATCATCTTAAACTAGAAGCCCTAAAGTTACACAAGTAGGGTTTTGCAGCCTCTTCTTTCTCAAAACTTTATCTCCAAGTTATTGAATGGTTAAGCTTGATATTTTTTGTCTTAGTGTATGTATATACATAGAACTTGATGTGTTTACAGGGGAGTATTTTGATGTTGTTAGAAATTTGTCAAAACAAGTTTCAACCAGGTTGGAATCTTGAGTTTTCAGGCAAAAGATTTATGAATTTTCTGAAGTATTTGTGGATTTTTTTTTAGCTAAATTTTTTATATGATGAAGCTACCATTCTAAGTTAGTTCCATGATTTTTCTTGAGTCATTTTGAAGACTTTTACTATTTTTGAAAAATAAAAAATTGAGATTTTTCAGGTTGTTGCCTGAATAGCTAATTCTAAAGCTCTGAATTTCTCTAATTTTGTTACTTGACAAATGATCGAATTTTCATTTGAAAATTTTACAGGGTGTTGATAACATCTTGAAGTCCATCCCTGAACTTTTTTAGGATTTTATATGTTCATTTGATATGGTAACAAAATTAGGAATTTTGGTTGTTGGAGCCATGAATTTGTATGATTTTGTCAACATAGCTAGAGAGCTTGTTTTGCCCTGAATTTTTTATAGGATCTTGACTACATTGAAGTATTATAGATAATTTTTGCACCTCTATTTATGCAAGTTTGGTATGTGAACTAAATGTATTAATTGAATGTGAAATTCTCATGTTAAGCTAATGTGCAAATGCCTCTAATTGATTATATAATGGCATTTGGTTCCAGAATAATATGAATACTTGATTGTGAATATTTGAGCATGTGACTAGTGATATATAAATGCATGCTAGAAGAAGTGAAGATTGGTTTATGAGGCATGATGGAAATTACTTGTGAATGAATGTCTATATGTGCTTAATGCATGCATTTGGAAAAAGAAAAGTAAATGATGCATATATGTGATAAAAAGAGAATATATGAATTTCAATTGTGCATGTTCTAACATATGGGTAAAACAGAAATAAGAGAATGAAAGGGGAAGGCAAAAAGAGGAACTTTCCTAATGATATTATGAATCAATAGATGTATCGGCTAGGAAAAGATTTTTGTGAGATTTAAAAAGGAAAAAATTAAAGTCTGAAGATCACATATAAGAATAAGCTCAATCCTAATAAGCGTCTATTACCCATGTGGTGTTATCCACTGATACCATTTGGTATGAAATAAGTCTTCCTTATACCAATAAAAGAGAAAAATGCATGGAATTGAGTTCTATGGTCACAAGTAAAACTAGAGATCCCCTTCGATATGTCAAGGGCACGTGTAGTGAGGAAGATGTATATGAGAACCCTTCGACATATCAAGGGCACAGAAGATAATTTCACTAAAGATCACTACATTAAGCATATGCATACACATGTAACATTGAATTATTTGTTTAGAATTATTTACTATGTATTTGAGCATTATGATATATGTGAATTAAGTGTTTGAATGCTAAAAGAAACCCACTTCAGAAGAATGACTTTGAACTTTAAAAATGAATCTTTGTAATGTAATACATGATCACATTTTTTCTAATAAATCGAAATGGCTGGAATGATAATGATGACATTTAATATTGAGTATTTGGGATACCCTATTGTGAATTTCATAATTCTCACCCCTATGTTTGTGTGTTTCTATGTCATCTCAGATTACTTAAGAGTATGATGAAGCTGCATTCATAGAAGTGCATGTTTTGTAATAGCTCAATGGTCGAAGACCACTAGTAATTTCTATTTTATAAATGTTTAAACAAGATAAATATGTATTAAAGCTCATAGAATACTTCTATTATATTTACACACACACACACACACACACACATACACACATATATATATATATATATATATATAGTACAATCAATACAAGTCTTAGCCCCTAAACTACTGCAATCCAATTTCTTTCGTGTACGGCCTCATTGTTCTTTGGATCAACCTGGAGACGACATGAGAACACAAACACATAAGGGTGAGAATTGTGAAATTCTCAGTAGCACATTCGCCAAAAATATGTAATAATATCTATGTCATCGTTTTCACCCTAGCCATTTCAGTTTATTAAGAAAATGTGATTATACAACATATATCAAAGGTTCATTTTAAAGTTCAAAAATCATTCTTCCGAAGTGGGTCTCTTTTATTATTCAATCACTTAATATACACATGTCATACTACTCAATATCATAGTAATTCATTCTCATCTTTATGTACCCTCATTATATCGAAGGGATATATACATCATCCTTATCTTTTCAATACCTGATCTTATATTTCCATCCCCTTGGACATTGGGATTCATTTTCTTATATTTAATATATATGAAGGGAATCTCATCTTTACTTAGCACATACATCATCATCAAGCTCACATATACAAGCATCACAATCATATATGCATTACCATAAATTTATGAATTTCTTAATGCTTCAAGCATATATATCATTCATGATTCCAATCTTCTATTCATATAAGAGCATTTATCATGAGCACTCACATTTACATATGCATAATATCATCTTCAAGATCACATAGTATTCATGATATCAATCCATTGATATTTACTCATCATTTTAGCATAATATCATGCTGTCCAGAAATTTTAGTCTCTAAGAAAAATATGATTAAATTACTAAAAATCATCAAAACATATCCAAACTAATTTTCAGAGGTAATTCAATGTATCAATGAGATCCTGTAAAAATTTCAAAGCATAATAAGGTCTTTAGCTATATTAATAAATTTTCACAATTTCGAAGGTCAAAACTACCCAATTTCAATCAACAGCCAGAAGTTTCAATTTTTCTACCCTATCAAATGAACACCTAAAATTGTGCAAAAATTCATAGTTAGACTTCAAGATGTCCTCAAACATCCTATAAAAATTTCAGCTAAAAATTTGGTCATTTGCTAGGATAACACAATTGGACAAATTTAGTGCTTTAGAAAAGATTGTCAGGAAGAAACCCAAACTGTTAGTTTTCAATTTTTAAAAATAGCTAAGAAATGAATTAGAAGACTCATCATTAAGAAATGAATTCTGACAACAATTAAATGAATTAATTACAAAAGACGAGCAACATCAAAAAAGAAATTAGACCAGTAGAAATAAAATAAGTTTATAATAGGTTTAAAACCCTAAAGAATAAATTACAGTAAAAGATTTACAAAATGAAAGTAAGACACTAAAACAAGAAATTTTGAATTAAAACAACAAAATATTGCATTAGAATTTAGATTATTAAAACTAGAAGGAGAACAAATAATAAAAGTACAAAACCCAAAATCAGTAACTATAAGAGAATCTAAAAGCTGAAAGTTGTATATCTTTTATTAATATATTAAGCTTAATAACCACTCATAAATGGCGGACAAAATTCATTTTTATTGTAAAAGAAGAAAGATTTGAGGTAAAGCCTTAATTGATTCAGGCGCACACATATTAATACTATACAAAAAGGAGTAATACCAACTAAATATTATGAAAAAGTCAACTAAAAGAGTTTCAAGCAAGTGGAGTAGGATTAAAAATAAATTATAATCTTTCAAATGTAGAAGTTTGCAGAATAAGATATGCTTTACAACCTCATTTGTATTAGTAAAAAATATTATGCACACTATAATATTAGGAACCCCCTTTATAGTCCTTTTGTATCCTTTTTGGACAACAGAAAGAGTAAAACGTATGTGGTACCAAAACTCCAATCTTCTTTGAATTTTTAGAACCATCAAGAAAGAAATAATTAAATTTATTACAATAAGCTTCAATATCAGGAGAAAAAAATAAAAGTAACTATAATAAATCGAAAACAAAAACAAATTAAGTTATTAAATAGAGAAATCTAGTATAAAAGAATAGAAGAACAAATACAAACTCCTAAAATACAAAAAATAATAAAAGAATTTGAAAATAAAATAGAAAAGAAATTTGTGATAATAATTTGATGGCATTCCATTATAGAAAAATATATTAAAATATCTTACCATATGAAGAAGAATTTAAAGAATAGGATATACCAACCAAAGTAAAACCCATACAAATGAACGAAGAAATATCTAAAATATTGTAGAAAAGAAATACACATATTTAGAAAAATGATTAATAAAACCTCTAAGTCTCCTTAGAGTTGTTCAAGGGTTTTATGTTATGAAAGCATATGAATTAGAAAGAGACCCAGATTAGTAATCAATTACAAACCATTAAATAAAGTTTTAAAATGGATTAGATATCAATTACCAAATAAAAGTGATCAAATTAAAAGATTGAATAATGCCAATATATTTTCAAAATTTGATATGAAATAGAATACTATCAAATATCTTAAAAGAAGAAGATAGATATAAAACTACATTTGTAGTCCCTTTTAGACATTATGAATGGAACGTAATGCCTCAAGGACTTAAAAATGCTCCAAGCGAATTTCAAGAAATTATGAATAACATCTTTTACCCATACATGGAATTTTTTATTATTTATTTAGATATTTTTTAATATTCTTAAAGGAATTAATCAGGACATACAACATTTAGAAAAGTTTATTGAAATTATAAAAGAAAATAGATTAGTTGTATCAACTAGGAAAATGAAAATATTCCAAACTAAAGTAAGGATTTTAGGATGTGAAATTTACAAGGAGCAATTACCCCAATTAAAAGATCGATAGAATTTACAAAAAAAAAATTCAAATGAAATAAAAGATAAAAAAAATAATTACAAAGATTTTTAGGATGTCTAATTATGTAGCAGAACTTTATTCCTAATATAAGAATTTTGTGCCCCTTTATATAAACATCTAAGAAAAATCTTCCACAATGGGATGAAGAAATGAGTCAAATAGTTATAAAACTCAAAAGTATTGTCAAGAGTCTTCCATGCTCAGGAATACCAAACCCCTCATCATTAATAGTTGAAATTGACGCCTCCAACCTTGGTTATGATGGTGTTCTTAAACAAGTCCTTCTAGGATTAATAAAAGAACAAGTCGTCAAATATCATTCAGGTATTTGGCATCCAACTCAATAAAAGTGTTCAACAATCAAGAAATTATTTTTATCTATAGTGCCATGTATATAATACCCGGTGTACACATGTTGGTATATAAGTTTCGTACGGCCTAGGGTCTCCGGGACCTACTCGTGTAGCCAGGAAGGCCCTGGATGCGTGAAGGGCCAAGGGGTGAAGAGCTAAAGTTACTGTTGTAGAATTCTGGAGAGCAGGCTCGCTGAGTGAGTTTTGGTCGCTATAGCGCTGTCGCTCCGCTGGCGGTGTCATAGTGCGAAACGCACGCAGTTTGGAGTAAGTGGCCCCCTACCCTATAAACACCCAAGCTTGGGCTCACCCTCCATAAACTTGAACCCTAACCCCCAAAGAGCTCTCCAACCCTTCCTCTCTCAATCCCACACTATTCCTTCTTCCTCCAAGAATCAAGGTGAGTTTGGTTGTTGATTATGCTCCCTTTCTCTCATCCCTTCCATGTTCTAGAGTATGGGTTGCCTTTATTCTCCATTATTGTTAAGTGGGTGCTCTCTCAATGTTGTTAGAGTTGATGTAGAGTTATTTAGATGTAGTTAGAGTTTGATCATATATCCTTTTTGCTCGATGGAAGTTGTAACACCCTGGGGTTAATCAAAAATTAATTGAAACCTTATTCGTAAGAGTTTCAATATTCTAGAGACGTAGTGATGATGATGATGACCCAACGGACGTATAAAAAAAAAAACATAAATAGTATTTTGCGGCCCATCGGACAATCGAAACTAATCCTGGACAGGAGATACCCAAAAATAGAAACATAAGGTTAAGGTTAGAAATAGATATTTTATACCTGGAATTAAATTTCACACAATATTTAATTACCCGGTATGGTGTTTCACCGTTGGTAAAATTTTGGTGTGTGATTTCTAACACTAAAAGCTAGTTTGATCTTTACAAAAGGAAGATGTTTATCCATTTAAATTTAATGAATGACTAAGATTCAATCTTGAAGAACAAGATCAAATCCTAGCCATCCATTTTAGTTTCTTTTTATAAAGAAATTAGACTTTATATTAAATAATGTTTTCAACTTAGTATAAGATATACATATGCTACCAAACTTCATTAATTACACTCATCATCTTCGGCTATCAAGGGAGAAACAGTCACCTCCATTGTTGCTTCACTAAAACCATGAAAACTTGATTCAAACCTCCATAATCCTTGCCTAGACTTGCTAAAACCATCAACTTCCTTCACTAAACTTGTTCCACTCATTAATATCTACCAATCTAACCAATTAAAATTTCAAATCCTCATAATTTCTCACCTTGATACCTTATTACCTAACTACCTAAGGAAGGGTTTAGGGTTAATTTGGGGGCCTTGACCTGAAGAAAAACCACTTGGAACATCCTTTGAAGTTATAAATCTCTAAAGTTTTCAAAGTAGGGTTTTGTAATCTTAATTATTGAAATTCTATTTTCTTGCAGATTTTGAGTATTAAATTTGGTAATTCTGATTTTAATGTGAGGCTATACATAGATATTGATGTATTTAAATTGGTGGAGTAGTTAAGTATTGTGGAAAAATCAATTTTGTCAAAAGGAATGTTGAACCATGTTGTTGGAATTTTGGTTTTGTTGTAAGCAGGGATTATGAATTTTCTGATGTGTTTGTGGGTATTTTTATAAGCTAGAAAAATTATATGTTGAAGCTAATATTATAAGCTAGTCTCACAAATTTTCTTGAGCCTTGTTTTGGATTTTTAATGCTTTAAAAAAATCAAGAACCAAAACTATGCATGTGCTGCGTAAATTGTTGGAACTAAAGCTATAGAATTTGCTAATTTTGTTATTATAGCAAATGATTGATTTTTCCTTTGAAATTTTTATAGGGTGTTGAGGACATCTTTAAGTCCAACTCTTAATTTTTGTAGGATTTGATATATTCATTTGATATGGTAATAAAATTGAGACGTGGGGATGTTGGTTGTAATTAAGGGATTTCTAACCTTTAATTTGTCTAATTTTGTTAACATAGTTAAAGAATAATTCTTACTCTTAAATTTTTACAGGACCTTGTGGATACATTGAGGTGTCATGGGGAATTTTTATAGCCTTTAAATTGGTTATTTGAGATGAAAAATAAATTTTGCTACTTAAGTCAAAAATCTACCAAGGTGCTAGAAATTGAACATAGTATTGAATTGATGAGATAATGTCCTTTAATTCAAATATGATGAGTATAAATGCATGCTTTACATTTTAATAAATGAATGAGAATTTCATTTGTGAATAAATATTTATATGTAATTGGAGCATGCATTGGTAAAAAGAAATATGATAAGTGAATATATGTGACAAAAGAGCATGTAGAAACTTCAACTGTGCATGTTCTAACATATTTGGAAAACAGAGACAAGACTTATGTTGGGTAAAAGGGAAGGCAAAAAGAAGGACTTCCCTGAGAGATATTATGAGGCAGGAACGTATCGACTAAGAAGAACTGTGTGAGATTCGGAAAGAGAAAAAATGAAGTCCAATGATCACGTATTGGAATAGCTCCTGCCCTAACAACGTTATTACCCATTGTGGAGTTGTCCACTGCAGATACCATTAGGTATAAGTTAACCATTGTGAAGTCATCCATTGGAATACCACTTGTATAGAACTAAGTTTTCTCTATGTTGATAAAAAGAGAAAAATGTACTAAATTGGGTTCCATGGTTACAAGAGGAAACACATGATTATTATTGTTTCTGCATATGACTTTACGTGATATGTCTTGTATAATGAAATTGTTAATTATGTTTCATTTATATTTGAGAGAGTGTCATACTGAGAATTATATAATATTCTCATCCCTATATTTGTATGCATTGTGTATTGTATTCAGATCCTCCTGAATCCGCCCTTGATATTTTTCCTTGAATTGTCACAATGGGTGTGGCACTATGACCCAAGTACTAGATTCTCTGGAGTAGGCTATTCTCATGTTAGAGCTTATGTATTCTTTGGTCACTCGTTCAGTTCATCGGTATTTACTACTGATTTTGATCATACTTTTCCTTATGATAGTGTGCCCCTTCACATTGCACATCCTGATGTATTCGTTGCCCGCCTTCACCTCCCACACCCCCTCCAAAAGATGTTCCCTCTTCATCTTCCTTTCCAACTCAGATCCACCCGTAGGTCCTTATGCCCTGTCAGAGTGATGCCATCATACCGTTGGCAAATGGTTTTCTCTAGGAGGATGTGAGACATTCAAGGACTCTTTGACATGTACATAGTTGTAGCTTAGTGTTAGAACTCCACCTAAGACCGATCTTGTTAGATGTTTTTGAGGTCCATTATGTATATGTAATTTTGTTGGGCCTTGGTATTTAAGGTTGGACTAGATAGGATGTGTTTTTTAACGAGTTCCTGAATAGTTTTATAAGAAGACAAACTTATCTCTTAATGTGATGTATATATTGACAAGTTGTATATGATGTGCATATATATATGAGTTTTTGCAACATATAAGTTTGATTAACTTTCTTTTTATTCTCTCGAATAGTATAAATAATATTAGGAAATGATACTCTTCTCGTTCCTGTTAACACTCGAGTAATATATGGTAATTAGGAGGGTGTTATAGTAGTTGTTGGTGTCATTCCTTGTTTCCAAGGTCACATTGGTGGTGCCCACATCCACATACTCCCAGCTCCAAAAGTGAGTAGGTTCAATCTCATAGCTTTAGTTTCATCATTATGCATACATTTCTCACATTATGGTTGTGAAATATGAAATTAGAGATGAAAAAAGGTATAGAATATGATTTTATATGATTATGTCAAGCTAGAAAAATTATAATTTGTCATGATAGCATGAAAGAATGAGTTTTACAAAACCATGAGACCATGATTGTTATGTTGTGTGTTATGGAAAATGTTTTACATGTTTGAGAAAGGATGTATTAAGGAAATATGTATTGTGGCAACTTTGCTATTTTACCAAATATGTTTTTATGGGTTTGTTGATATCACTACATATTCAAGTTTTAAGATTTCAAGTTATGTTTTAGAATGTCCAGTTAAGATATTTATGCATGTTAGAGAAATGTGAAATAAGAGTATGACCCAAGCTTTTACGAATAAATATGTTATATGATTTCTAAGTTTTATAATTGTGAACCCTAGTGTTTTAAGCTATGATTTTAGATTTATCAAGTATATGAAACATATGTTAGCCTAAGATATGGATTTAAAACTTCAACTTTATGGTACCAAGAGGTACGAATTCAATATGATTTATAGCAATGCAGATACATATTTTGTGGGCATGAAATCGAAATGCCTACAAGCAGGTGATCCCTTGGGCATGATTTCATAGCCACGATTATGCTAAAGTCATATTGTTAGAGTTGTATAAGTCTAGAACTCTAGAGTACTAAGAATTTAGGGGCTCTTGTCCACGAAGGACTGACACCCACCCTTCAGTTATGGTTTTTAACAAACTAGTTTAGCTGGTACAAATAAGGAAACAGTAGTTAACGAGAAGAGATCGTTAACCTTAGTACTAAGTTGTCTGCTAGAGGGAAGTTTCGCCCCCAACATATACAGAAAATGGGACCTAGTTAGGTGTCCACAGCTTGTCAAGGGACTTTATAATTTTAGTAGGTGCGCTTGTTCTAGGGGATGAGTACAATCTTTAAGTTTATGATTTTATAGCTTTTGTTATTATATATATGTATTTATCATGTTCAAAATATTGTTTCCCGATGCTCTACCGCAACCTCAGTCTAAAATGATTTCAAGTTTGATTACGAATTTATAAATGCTTGTTTATGAATCTATGGAATGAAAAGTGTTTTCCTAGCTAGCTATATATGTAAATATCAAATGGTTTATGATTGTTGCATGTATATTGTATCATATATATCCTTAGCTGTCCCATGTGGGTGATGGGTGAGAATCACTCACTCAAGTTCGTTAACTCACCCTTCTCGTCCCTCTCATAATTGCAGGGTACAGACCGTTTCATCACTAGTCTAGTAGCCGCAGTGATCCTTGGTGAGCTTTACATTGCTAAGGCTTAGTTTAGGTTTTTGTTAGTTTTATAGGGCTCTAGGAGATGTGAGGGGATCGGAGCCATGTATTTATTTTCAGAGATTATGTATTTCCCTTTATGTTTTCAAGGTTTAAGTATGTATTTTGAAATGTAGCATATGGTTAAAGAGTTATGTAGCCAATCAGATATGCATTTGTGATTCAGTCTTCAAGTGTTAAGATTTATATCATGGGATGAGCTAGTTTATGATTTCATGTTTAGTAGAATCGATTAAAAAGGGTTTTTAGAGCTTGAATATTAGATACTTCACTTTTCATGAAATTGAACAGTATGTTTTGAACAGAGAAGTTGATTTTGATTTAGAAGAAAATCATATTTAAATATTATATTATACTACTATAGGCAGTTAAGAGAGACATGTCACCTAGAAGGCTTACGTGGGATGCGATTTCACGTCCTTATGATCAAGTTTCAAGATTATTTATTTAATAAAAGATTTTTAGTACAAACAGGAAGGCAGCTTCAATGTCTGAACAAAAAGATGTTAAATATCTTGTTTCAAAGCATATTTTTGCAAGATGGCAAACACTTTTATCATGTTTTGGTTTTGAGATTATACACATAAATGGAGAAAAAAAATACTAGGGGCCTGTTTGGTTTGAGTTTTCAGTTTCAGTTTCATTTTCAGTTTTCCAATTTTGTAAAGGAAATACTAAAATTCTAAAACCTACAAATTCCAGTTTTCATTTTCAATTTTCAGGATTTTCTTCACAAAATCCTGAAAACTAAAACTTAAACTAAATAGGCCCTAAACTTTCTTACAAGAGAATTTTTGAAGGGCTCTACCCAAAATGAGTAAGAAACCAAATACGAGAAATAATTATAGTCCCCCATTGGATAATAATGAGTAATCTGACTAGCCTCAACCTCAAAGCCTATAACCATGTCACAGGTAGTTAAAAGCTCTGGAACACCATCAGTTCTAGGAAAAGCTCCTTTGAAATACCATCTCAAAACAAATTTTTAGCCCCTTAACCTTTAAAACCATCAGATTTATTTATTACCAAGCCCTCAACATATAAGGATTATCCTTATATTGAAACCTCAATCCTTATTAGTACTATCCATAGAAAAAGAATGGTTTACTTTAGATAGAAAGACCATGTATAAGCACATATTTCCAAAACCATTTTCATTATATACCAGTTATCCACAAAAAACTTGAGGTTTTTATGAGTTTATTTTAATTGACACTAAATCCATAGAGGTAACCCATATATACCTAATAAGAAAGACCCAAATAGAATATCTCATTCCAAGATAAAAATCTTAAAAGTCTTAGACTTGAAAAAATGGAACCAAAGCCTTTTCCAATTAAAAGAATTTAGTAGAAAATTCGAGCCTCTACATTATAATTATTTTGATTATACAGAAGCCTAACATCACATATTATACTTCTCTCCAAGTCCTCATTCATGGTTCTTTTGGTTTAAGGGAATCTCTTTACAATTCCCTAAATGGTTTCTCAAATGGTTCTTAGACTTTGATCTTATACCCACCATTTTCCTAAAAGAAGAAGCTATGGGATATAAATATTTTAAAGCTAAGATCTCATTTGTACCAAAAATGAAGTTAATATCATTTGTAGCATCCTTAGGAGTAACCTGGATTATGCAATGGGATTATGATTAAGCTAAAATGGCAGAAGGCACAAGAATTCAATATTTAATCAAGTCAATACAGTTAAATGGTGGGAAATTTTTTATTTAAATCTAATCAGGAAAAGTGCTATCGACGCATTGATATCTTATTCACATAATAAGAAGAATAGTTCCTAGAAGGCCAAACATTTACAACCATATCCAAGGAAGATAGAATTTGAAAAAGAGAATTTCTAAGAAAAACACAATTATTGGCAGCACTAGCAACATCCACGTCAAAAGAAGAAATATAAGAACAATTAAAAGCCATATCAGCCAAATCAAAAAAGACGAAGATAGTTCAAGTCAGAGTCATTATTTTGAAGATACTAAGGACCAGTACAATTTTGAGAAAAAGAAGAATTTTAATAATAAAACAAGTGTCGACAACATCTACAGTAAAAGAAAGCCAAGACAAAAATTATCAATATCCCTCAATAGTAAAAGAAGATGATGATTGAATTTCTTAAAGTAAATGCAACAAAAGTCAAGACCTACTTTATATAGGAAAGAATTATTAGAGTCCTTCAATAGAAAAAGTAAAAGGTGATAAGATATTTTCAAGAAAGATAAGTAGTTTGTCTCCTAGCCATCATTGTAATAGTCACTACCAGAAAAACGTGAGATACCGATGGAAACTACCGATGGGTACAAATGACTGTAATTATCGACGGCATCTCAATAGGATGTCGCTTTTGGAAATAATTATGGTCGTTATTGGTGTGCACCATATACCTCTAACAACATTTCAGGAAATGCTAGCATCAACACGCGCCACTTGGCATGTATAGTGTTGACGGTGAATTGACGGGTTTTTAACAATTTATTTTTTAATTATTTTTATTAAATATTACCTACGGTTTACTGATAGGTTCATTTAACATTATGTTTAATTTTTATTTTTTATTAAATAAACAGAAGATTAAACGGGTATTTATTTTTAAAATTATTAATTATTATTTATTACCGATGAGTGTACCGACGGGTTTGAAAGTTCACAAGTTGTCGCGCAACCTTTGGGGTTTCGGACTTTTCATTGGTAAACCCATCGGTAATTACGATGATTAAAACACACGTTTTACTAAATAGGTACCTGTAGGAATCCTTGTTTATACCACCATCGTGAGTCTTCTTCCTCATCACTCTCTAAACCCCTCTCTCTCTCTGTGCTTTGTCGCTAGTACCATTTTTGCTTCCATGTACACCAAGCCCCATTTGAGAAACAGAGACCACCATTACGATCTAGGGGTTTTGGTTAGCATTTTAATTGGATTAGTTTTTTTATTTGGTTTACTTTTCCGTTCATTTATGGGTGTCCATAGTCTTATGTTTTGTTGCATTGGGAAGTAATTATTGTTGTTAATTTGTTAATGTAGGAGTTTTGTCGAAGGGTAACAGTTATTATCGATTTTGTGATCGGTTTGCCATTTTTATTCTTTATGCTATTTTTTGTTTTCTATGTATATAAGTGTATGGATTTAAATTTATCATATGAGATTTTTAGGATTGGATTTGGTTGGACGCTAAGAACTTTCCCACAAAAATTTTATTTTATTTACTGCTATAGAGGTTAGTAACTAAATCCTTGTTATTTATATCGTTCAATGGTCTAATATGTATGTAAGATATATAGAGACTAATGTTTGCTAGGATAAAGTTGTTGGAAATAGGATTGCATGACTGGGGAAGTAGAGGTCCTTCTCGACTTGTTTGCATTGTTTGCTGTGGATTCTTTGTGTTTGTAGATATTACAGGATGCATGTTGTGAAGTTATAAGGGGATGCATAATAGAACAATTTTTTGGATTATATGAATTGTATGTAATTATTAAATGTAACGTTTCACTATATCTATTCTGTTATTGATCTTTATAATAATATCTATAATTGTTGAATTGACTAAAATATCTAATGATGGAAACTCCTAATTTAAGGGGAGATGCTGTTGAAATTTTGTTAAAATTTTTTGTAGGAATAATAGATTAAAAAAGTAACTACATTTGAAAAAAACTTAAAAACTAGTTGAATTTGTTTAAAAATAATAATTTGAATAAAACTTAAAGACCAATTGAGTGTGTTTTAAAGACCAAGTAAAATAAATATCTAACGGAAGCTTCTAATTTAAGGGAAATACTGTCAAAATTTTGTTAACTTTTTTTTAGGAATAGTGGATTAAATAAAAGTAACTATATTAAAAAAAACTTAAAAGCCAGTTGTGAATGCTTAAGAATAATAATTTAAATGGAATTTAAAGACCAATTGAGTGTATTTTAAAGACCTAGTAATAAATATCTAACGAAGCTACTAATTTAAAGGAAGATGCTAGCGAAATTTTCCTAAAAGTTTTTAGGAGAAAAAGATTAAATAAAAGTAATTATTGTATTAAAAAACTTAAAAGCCAATTGGATTTGTTTGAAAGTAGTAATATAAATAAAACTTAAAAACCAATTGCATGTGTTTTAAAGACTAATTAAAAGAAATATTTGATGATTGATGTAACACCCTAAAAATTATTTAAAAATTAATTGTGTTTTATTAGTCATAATTTCAAAAATCTACAATTTTAGCAACGATAGAACCAACGGATGTGTTAACAAAAATTCTGGGCCAGGCATGAATGTAACCTTGAGGCCATGCCCTCCTGAGCCAAACCCTAAATCCAGGCTAGGAGATGCCTGGGATAGAAAAGGCAGGGTTAAGGTTACAAATTGTTAGGAATAAAAATTTTATACCTGAAATTTAATTTTGGGCAATGTTTGATTAAGGATGGTGTTTACCCGTCAGGAAATTTCAGTGTGTGATTTTTAACACTGAAAAATAGTCAAATCTTTACAATAGGATAAAGTTATCCTTATTGGCCAAGTATAAGGCTAAGATTTAATCTTGATAACAAGATTAAATCCTAGCCATTCCTTTTGTTTAGAAAAGAAAGAAAAATCAAACTTTACCCAAATTATTACACAACCTTATCTAAGAGCATTTAAAAGCTACCAAACTTATCCTTGAAGCCATCATATTCGACTAACAAGAAGGAAGAACCAGCCTTTGTAACACCCCTTTCAACACAATATGCCTAGAATGCATAATGGTTAATCGTTAGTTGTTACTCTGTTGAACTTTACTTGATTTTTTTAAAACTTTGAAAATAAGTCTATGGAAAATATGACCTTTTTTTTATTTGAAAGATCAAACTATGAGCCGTTCACTTATAAAATATAGTGCATAAGTATTGATCATATAATACGTGATAGTAGTGCATCTCATCGATGTAATCTTAACCATCCATCACATAGCTTACATGCAAATCACAACAAAGCATAACATCAACTGAAAACATCATCATAACATAACATTAACTTTAAATATCATGTCATATAATAATAATAAGGATATATAAGTATTCCACAAGTATAGTATCACATCAAATATATTGAGCCTCTATAGAGGTTGAGCATACAACAATTCAAAAGCTAAGCGTAATTATGACGTAGCTAAACCCCATGGGTGCACATCTACTAGAGACTAAGTTGTGAACATGCATGAAGACTAGACAATTCCTAAGCGCTCGAATCAGGAAGGACTATATCTTTGCTTCGCTGCCACTCTGACCAGACCATGGTGTAACGCCTCCATTTCCCGTGTACAAATGACCGAAATGCCCTAAGGTCGTTTTACCCGGAACGAGACGTCGGTCCATCCTTGAGGGGATGTTTTTGTGATGATAGGGGATTTTTGTATGTTATGTATGGTAATAGAGAAGAATCTCATTTTTGAGTTTCGACACGAAATTACCAAAATGCCCCTGTGGCGTTTAACCTGTTTACTGTCCGTTGAACCGACTTCACCAAAAGGTTTTAAATGATGTTTTCAAGTAATGTTTCATGTCGGATAAGCCCGGGTGGCCCCGGAGTTTTAGTGAAAAATTACCGTTTTACCCCTAGCTAAGTGCATTCTGGCCCGAATGACACGATTAGCGAAACCTAAGCAATATTAGGCTCTAATTAAATATTAGTAAATTCTAATTACTAATCTATAGTCAAAATAATTAATCAAGGTTGATTAGAACCTAAGATTGCTTAGAGAAGCTCAAAATCCTATTCTTGAATTTAAGACATTATGTCACATTTTCATTAATAGTGTTTTCTCTCCAATTCCTTAAATCATGGAATTGTGTCTATGATTTGATTTGACTAAAGTATGATTTTAATTCTCTAATTTAGTATGACCACTCCTTATTCAAGTCTTGAACCACCTTAATTAGCCATTTTAATCACCTAAACACTTGCTTACAAATGCCTAATTAAAAGCCTAGTCAAAGACACACCTAAACACATTATTAAACCACAATTAAATGAGAGATTTTCCCTCCCCCTTGGCTGCAAAATCTGACCAAAAATTCCCTCCTCATTTCTCACATGTTGATTTATTTTTACACACAAAAATGCCCATGCCTTGCCCATGCTTTGCCCATACTTTCCACCATACCTCACCATGCCTTCATAAAGCAAATTCTCTCACTTCATGGAACATGAGGCCAAGCCTTCCTCCCCAAATCAGCCACAAGGTCTCATTCCCTCTATAAATACCATGCTTGGATGAGCTTGGTTGCATTTTTGTTCATTTGCCAAGATTAGCTTCAAAGAGTAATCTTGAGTTCTTTCTTTTTCTCTCAAGACTCAAGAGTTTCCTTTCCTTTTCTTCACCTCTTCAAGCTCACAAAGAAAACACTCATCTTCTTTTCCTCCTTGCCTTGGCCGAAAATCATCAAGCATTAAGGAAGGAGTTGTTCTTCTCAACTTGCTTCAAGAACCAAGCTTTCCTCTTCACCACTAGGTAGAGAGTTTTCTTTCAAGTTCTTTCTTTTCCTTACATGTTCGGCCTTCAAGGCCATTGATGATGTTTCATGATAGCTTGATGATGAGAGTTCTAGATGATGACTTTGAGTTCATCACAATGAAACCTCTAAAGCTTGAAAACTTGGTCTTGGACCATAAATGATTTCAGTTTCCTTTCCTTTCCTTGTTCAAAGTTTTCAGTTCTTGTTTCCTTTTTCCCCTTAATGGTTTCGGTTTCCATTTCCTTTTGATATAAAGACTTTGATATAAATGTTAAGTAGATCACTAAAAGTTGTTTGAAGAATTTAATCACGTGTTTTCAAAAAGCTCTAAGCTTACCCTTGCCAACCTTAAAGTTGGTTCCGTTCTAGAATCCGCACTAGATTGAAGCCTATGAGCAATAAAATAAAGAATATGAAGTAGTTTCCTTTATGTTTGCTTTTATGAGTGTTGAGATTTATTTCTTGGTTATGTTACGATTTTGGTTTTTAATTATGGAAATATGACAATGATTTCAAGGAAGTTTTTAGAAAGGTGTGATAAAGTGTTTTTGGAAAGGAAGGATACTTGAAAATATGTTAGAAAGTTTAGTTTTTCAAAGGATTTTGGTAATCGATTATGGGCTATGTAATCGATTACCAGGAAGCAATTTATGAGATTCTAATTATAGTAATCGATTACCAAGAGGTGTAATCGATTACCAAGGGTGTTCTCTACCCAGAACCAGTTCAGACTCATGTAATCGATTACAAGTTCATGTAATCGATTACCATGAAGTTCTTCTTTTCCAAAAGACAGGTTTGTCTTGGTAATCGATTACCAGCACCTGGAATCGATTACCAGGACCTAAATGCGCCAAAAATGAGTGTTTTGATTTTAATGGGATGAACCTATGATATGGATGCTTATGATGTTGCCTTGTTACATGATTACTTAATGGGAATGTACATGATATGATGAAATGAAATTATGATGAGAATGCCTATGTGTATTGAAGTCTTACTTGATTATTTACTTGAAATGTATATGACGTGATGAATGTTACTTGAAATGTTATAACGTTGCATATGAGAAAAGTATATGGTATGTTTTAAGATGATTCCATGCTCATATTGCATAAATGATATGTTATATGATGTATTATGATTGTACGCTCATGTTGCATCCATACAAAATATGTTAATAAGGAAATGATCCCATTATGACTTCCCGAGTTAAGGGTTGTACTGGGTGATCCAAGAAAAGAGATATATTAATGTAAAGGTTATATGCCGAGACGCATTTCTCCTGCTCCGGAGGAGAAAGTAAACCCGTGGGGTATGGACGTCGTCCATACCAAGCGGACAAAGCCATTGGTCTTAACCAGTTGATGTGTTTCCAAGAAAGAAAAGAGATATGTTAATGAGGAAATGATCCCATTATGACTTCCCGAGTTAAGGGTTGTACGAGTGATCCAAGAAAGAGATATGATTCCCCCTCTATTTTTCCCGTATAAATCTAGCGACGGCTAGTTAGGATGAGCTCATTCCTAGGCGATAGGTGATTAGGAGATCGGTGGCTATGATAAATCGTTGGCGGCATGTTGGATGGATTTTGGTGGCTATGACGAGGTGGAAAATGAAAATGGAAAATGAGAAAAATGATAAAGTGAAAAGTTGTGAAAGGAACTAACAAGTTCAATTATGATAAAGTAAAAGATGCACATGCATATGTTTCGTTGAAGTTTCATTGATGCTTTGATTGAGTAATATGTGTTATCTATGTGTATTGTTATGCTCAAGTATTGCCATGCATACATAGAATATATGTTGCATTCATGTCATTAAGACCCATGTTAAAAGACACCCACTTCGGATAAAAAGAACTTGAGAAATGTAAAATTGAACCTTATGCATGTACAACCTTTCATAATAAGACCGAAGTGGCTTGGGCGATGACGATGACACTTGTTAGAGTCGGGAGGCCCTCCTGAGAATCTTATATAGATTTCTCATCCCTTTTCCTTTCTTCCGTGTCGTCTCCAGAGGCGAGTGATGCGGATGTTCGTGATCCTTTGTGAGGTGCAAGTTTGGGAACCACACTACTGATATCAGGTCGCAAGCGGAAGCGCCAAGATTAGTCTAGAAAAGTTATAGTAATGTCTAGCATTGGGTTCGTGTACGTTCATCTTTTGTTATGTTTAGTATCTTGAGATGTCCTCATGTTCGAAGGGCATCGTTGTTATGATGTGACTATGATGTGTTAATATAAATTATGTTGTGACTATTCCATGATTTGTTTCTATATGCTATGATAATGTGTATATGTTGGCTATATCATGTGTGTATTAATCATTATGTATGCCTACGCGCTCGCATTTTTAAATCTTAAGTTCAAAAAGAAAAATTTAGCCATATTTTATTACCCATATTTTAAATAAAGATAAGTCAAGTTCTGAAACAAAAGGCGTAACGTCTAATAACTAGCCAAATGCGACTCGAGCGTGTGAGGTGAAAGTTAGGGTGTTACACATGGTGCAACTCCCATGCCAGCTCCTCAAGGAAGTCCACGAACTTCAATATCAACCTTGTCTAGAGACGAAGATGGAAAGAAAGAGAGGGAGTGAGAAACTTAGACAAGAATCTCAAGAGTTTTCCATCTCCACACACGTGTCATCATCATCGTCCCTAAGAACCTCGAGTTTCATTATGAAATTAGTGGGCATATGTACATAGTGTTCATTTATTAAGTTCTAAAATACCATTAATCCGAGGCCCGTACATTTTAGCATGAATCTTAATGCATGAATACAACATATCGAGTCATGAATGCATGTTAAAACCATAAGCAAGATATCGTGGAATCATATTAAGTGGGCATAACATAGAAAATGTAGATTCTTCTAACGTGATCTTTTCTCATTATTCTTTTTGGTGACTTAAACTTCTTATTCTCTTTTCCATGGGGCCACCCTAATACTCTCCCCTTTTGAGAGTTCTAGGTTATGAGCTCATACCTAATTAGTCGTCACTAGTTTATACTTATCTTCTTGATAAGCTAAATTTCCGACTCCTAGAGTCAGGATAGGGGTATGAGATCAGCTTTCATAGCCATTAATTCCTAGAGTTTAAAGGACCACCTCATTGGATCACCTCTCATAGCCTTTAATTTGGGGAGTCTAGAGGATCACTTCCATATGTTTTATGTCACCTTCACCTTATTGGCTCACCCTCATAACCTTAAATTCAGGAGTCTAGAGGATAATTTCCATATGTCTTATGTCACCTTCAAGCTTAGCATGTTATTTAGAAATGTAGTACATGAACATATAATCATAACTTATTATTTTACATTTCATGCTCACACGCTTCATAATTTATCTAAGCCCACAAATTTGGCGGAAACCAGCATAACGGCGGAGTGGAGTTTCCCCAAATTTGCTCCATGTCAGAAAACATATCAATCATATAATTGATCACATAAGCATGCATCACATCTCCTTGCATAATTCCATTAGCATATTATCAATCGTTATCATTTAGCAATAAACATACTCCTATCCAGGATGCCAGGAAATCAAGGACCAGATCAGCTAATGCATATGCAATGCTTAACAGGATATATATATACACACACACACAACATACTAGGGAATCATCATTCACATAATTCAACACATAAGCATATAGGGTCACCAATCCACTTTATCTTGTTTAGAACATACTTATTTGCACATTTGGGTTCCTGGTAATCAATTACCAGAATTTAAAAACTTGTTCCAAGCTCAAAGAGCATCTGGTAATCGATTACATGAGTTGGTAATCAATTACCAAAACCAAAACTTGTTTTGGACTCAAAGAACATCAATGTAATCGATTACATGAATGGTAATCGATTACCAAAGCCAAAAATTGGTTCCTGGATAAAGAACATCATGACAATCGATTACATGAACTGGTAATCAATTACTAGAACCAAAATCTTTCAAAGAATCATCTGATAATCGATTACATGGGCTAGTAATCGATTACCAGAATCCCAAATTTTAGAAATCAAAGTTTTAACATATTTGAAGTTGCTCTTTCACTTCAAGACCATTTTAGAACATCATTCTAATATCCCTTTTGAAATTAAGTTCACATTTTTTACAAATCAAAACAAGCTCTGCACTACACTATATATATCATAAAAGCAAGATTTAAATCTCAAAGAAAAACAAACCCAACATTATATCATGGCTAAAATACATTCAACAGCCATGGTTAAGATTTCCATTTTAAGATACAAGGGCAAGTCTTTGAGCTCTAAGGATTTAGGTGATGATAAGAATAATAAACATGCTATGCAATCCCATTTTTTATCTTTATCATTATTAGGTGATGGCTAGAAATATAAATATGTTATGCAAGACTTGAAATATAAATATGAGGATGCAAGTTCATTTTTAAGTCTTCAAAGTTTAGATGATAACTTGAAATATAAATATGAAATACAAGACTTGAAATTTAAACATGGAAATGCCAGTCCATTTCTTTAGTCTTTAAGATTTAAGGTGATGATTTGAAAATAAACATGACATATAAGGCATTGAAATATAAACATGAGATGTAAGAGCTTGAAATATAAACATGATACAAGTCCATTTTATATCTTACTGGAGCTCACTTCAAGACTTTAAAGAATCAAATCTCAACCCCAATCAATCTTAACCAAATGAAAATGAGCTTTAGAGTCTCTTGACACCATGGTTCCAAGAACCTCATTTCTTTAGACTCACCATCAAACTAAAAGGAAAACCAACAAAGACAACCAACAATAATCTATTTTTCATACTTTTGTGAAATCAAAAATCAAGCATTGAGCTTTAGAAGTCCAACACATGATGGTTCTACAACCAAATATCAAGAAACCCTCATCATCAAGCTATGGCCTTGAACATAATATATATATATATATATATATATATATATATATATATATATATATATATATATTTCAAAAGAACCAACAAACATTCCATCTTTATCATTCTTAAAAACCAAAAATAAACCAAACCTTGGGCTCTAGAGGTCAAGCACATGATGGTTTCATAACCAACATGAAGATCTCTCATCATCAAGCCATGGTTTTTAACCAACAACCAACAAATGAAACCAAAAATAAGAGAAAAGAAAAAGAAGAGGAACTTGTCCATCAAACCAACATCAAATCTAAAAATAATGAGAGGAAGATAAAGAAGAAAACTTTTCATTCATTCCAACATAGAAACCGAAAAGCAAAGAAGAAAAAGGAGAGAACTCAAAACAAAAATCCTACCAAGGTTGTTTCTTTAGTTGAAAATGAGGAAGCTTGATTTTGGAATGGAAAGATTATGTGTTTGAGAGTTGATCTAAGGTGGAGGTGTGGTGGTTTGAGGTTGAGGATGGAGGTGGAAGAGGAAGAAGAGAAAGCTTTGAGTTGAGAGAAAAAGAGAGGATTTTTAGAGCACTTTTTTGACACAATGCTCTTGCCAAAAAATGAATAGTAAGAATGAGAGTTTTTTGTGAGTGTGTAAGTGTTAAAAATGAAATATGAGAGGGAAATAGGGTGGAAAGCCATCAGCCTCCAAGGGGTTTTGGGGGCAAATTTCATGTGTATTAGGACTTGGATTAGTGATAGATTTAATTAGGGAAAAAGTTAGGAATTGGTAATGTGGTGTTAGGAGTTGTAATGTAGTGATTAAGGCTTCTCAAGACAAGATTTAAGGAGTTGTCTTGCAACTTAGTTTGAATTAACCTCAATTAGTTCGAATTTCAAATTTCCAACACATTCCTTGATTTAGGGGAATTGGAGAGAAAATGCTATTTGCTATGACATGACATAATGTCTTTGATCTAAGAAGGAAGTTTGAACTTTTTTAATCAAACTTAGGCCTTAATTAACCTCACCTAAATAATTTGATTCAAAATTAATAGATAAAATTAATTTATCTTTAATTAGAGCCTAATATTATTTATATTTCCTTAATTGCTTAATTAAGCTCGTTTAGCACCAATTAGGGCAAAAACGTAAATTCACACAAGACCTTCCTGGACCACTAGACTTTCCAGTCATACAACACTTATAATCAACATTTCGACTTCCCAGGTGATGGCCGGTTCAATCATCACTTAATCTCGCGTTAAATTACCTCAAGGGCACTTTGGTAATTTCGCGTATAGGAAAAATCAGGAAATTGAGATTTTCATCTCTAACTCATTCATAACACATTTGATCCCCTTTAAACATTAAATTAACCACTTAAGGATTGCCTGAACTGCCTCAATTCATGTGCAAAATGACAGAAGCGTTTTGGTCATTTTGCATAGCAGAAAATCAGGTTACACCTTCATTTTTCCTTTTCCAAACCTCCATTAACAAACTTCAAATCCTCAAAAAATCATTGCTTAAACTTGATAAAATCACAAGACCTCTTCATAAAACTTTACTCCCCTCATCAAAATATACCAAATTAACCGATTAGAATTTGAATCCATCACCATTTTTCCACCTTAAGAGATCATCCTTTACTGTTTAAGGGAGGGTTTAGGTGTTGTTTGGAAATTTTGAAGTGAGAAAAATCATTCTTGGAGCATCATTTGAAACCAAGATCTCTAAAGCTCCAAAGAGTAGGGATTTTAAACCTTTTTTGCTTCAAGTTCATTTTCTGTTTTAACCACTAAATTAATTTGATATTTTTCATTATATTGGTTGATAATATATGAATATTGATGTGTTTAATTTGGTGGAGTGGTTGGATAGTGTTAGAAAACTCTTTTTCTCAAAATATGTTTGAGTTATGTTGCCGTGAATCCCAATTTTAGGAAGAAACATTATGCTTCACGATTTTTTCTGATGTATTTGTAGATGGATTCATGGGTTGAAAATTTTATATGATAAAACTAACATGTTAAGGTATTTTCAATATTTTTCTTGGGTCTTAAAAATGATTTTTAATATTTTCTAAAAATTAAAAACCAAGACATTAGGGTTTTGCCTGCATAACCAAATCTAAAGCTATAAATTTGTCTAATTTTGTTACTATACAAATGATTGATTTTTCTTTTGAAATTTGTACAGTGTTGACGACATATTAAAGTCCAACTCTGGATTTTTGTAGGACTTTATATGTGTAACACCCTAATATTTAACCCCAATACGCCTAGGACGTATCAAGACTAATTATTAGTTATTACTTCTCTTTAAATTCATTTATAAAATACTTAGAAAAAAAATACGGTAATTTTTTTTGAAATGATTTATATAAAACAAAGTGCGAGCCTTTGCGCGTAACATAAACAACGTGAAGCGAAAGAATAAATAAAACATACAGAACATAAGCATTAAAGAACACATCCATCATAAACATCATTCCTCATCACATTAGGTAATATAGTTTAGTACATCACAATAGAAATATAACAGAAACGTAAAGTCTTACCCATACTAGTGGGCAGAGCTTGCAGGACAATAACATAAAATAAGAAACATGATAACGAATACATGGAACAACCCCAAAAGATACTCCCAAGTTAAGACTCTCCTCCAACACCTACGGACGACGCAAATCCTAACAGGGATATGTATCCTACGACTCCGAAGCTCCTCGGATGGCCCATTGAAGAGGAGATGTGGATATGGGGATTCGCGAGCGACATGACCACCTCGGCGAGGGCGTCTCTCAGCTCGTACACGCCTTACAGGCCTCCTGCAGGAGACCGTCTCCTGACCTCTCGACCAAAGGCACCAAGGGGAATCCTCTGAAGACGGATCGAGAGGTGAGTCCTCCAAAGTCTCGCAGCGGCGTATGAGGATACGACTCCTATGATCATGCGCTGAGGACAAGGGTCGGGCATGGCCGTCTGCCCGTCATCCTGGGTCGCGTCCTCTCAAAAATCAGGTCGTCGCCAAAGGGTGAAGTCGGATCGAAGCGAGAGCGGAGACTGGAAAGGCAAAGGGCGTCCCACGTATGCAAAAATGCGCACCTCGCAATGACCCTTGAAGTGGTATGACTGATGCTCGGGGTCATAGTGCACTTCCCATGTAGGCGGGTCAATGAAAATCACGAACGACGCCATCGATGTCTGAAGACGTAACGGAAAGAAGAGAGAGAGGGGTGAGAATCTTGCTAAAGAATCTCAGGAGGAAATCCTCTATCCTAGTGTCATCGTTTACGTCCCAGGAACCTTGGGTTTATTATGAAAAGGTTAAGCATGCATAAGTTCATTATGAGGTTTTCACAAAGGTATTTATCTAAGGTCCATGTCTTTTATAATGATTCTTAATGCATGTATGCAACATAATATTTCATGGATGCATGGGGACTTTAGGTAAATCAAACAATATCAATCAACATATAAGTGGCATGTAACTTTTCTCTTGAACATCTTTCCTTTTCTCATTCTTGTGACACCAATCATAATAGTAACCGCACCCTTAAACTAGGCTATGAGCTCATACCTTAACTAGTCGTCACTAGTTCTTACTTATCCTCTTGATAAGCGAATCATAAACATATTCATCATAATCATCATAATCTCGACTCAGAGTACGGGTAGGGGCCTAAGGATCACCCATCATGGGACTTTTTCCTTCTTCAAAACGCATTGACTTGTTAAGACCGACTTTGTCCGCTTTGGAGGCTAATGTCTATGCCCTCACGCTTTACCTTCTCCTCAGGAAGCAGGAGAAGTACGTCTCTGTGTCACCTTAAACATCATATATTTTCATTCTTCGAAACGCATCGACTGGTTAAGACCATCGACTTTGTCCGCTTTGGATGGCTCGACGTCCATACCCCTATGGGTTTACTTTCTCCTCACCGTAGCAAGAGAAATGCGTCTCGGCATATAACTTTAAACTTCATATTTCTCAAAAACTTTCTTTTTGTCCTTCAAATTTGATGAAAATTCCGGCATAACAGCTACTCTCCGAATTTCCTCAAATTTGAGTCATGCCACATAATCTTAGTCATATGCATCATTTTCATGAAACTTTCTCATTACAATAACTTTCTAGTTCACATGAGCATATTTCTCAATTTCATTCATATTTTGAAACATTATGCATCTCAAACACAACATTTCATCATATCACCATATCAAATTTGGCACATAAAGTTTCATGCTCAAGGAACTAACATAATCACATCATCATAAGTGTGCACGAGGTTCATCATCATAATCATACTCTCGTCCACCTATCTCATAGTATCTTATGCTTTGACCCTTACGGGCTTTAAACCTATTTGCATTTTATTACCCTCAAGGGGTTAACACTTAACTTTTCTCTAAGATTTGAACCCATCAAAATTTCAATCAGCACTTATCATAAAAGGGCAGAAAATATCATATGCTTACGGGTCTAAAATCTCCATTCGTGACCCTTTTTAGATCCATCTTTGACTAAGGCTCCATAATTAATTCCTAGATCAATTATGAGGAATCCTAGGCATGTTCTCTAAGTTATAAACCACTTTAAATCTCTTATCATCATCTTAAACTTAGAAATCAACACCTAATTATTTATGAAGGGATCTTGTACATGTCTTACTAATTATGAATCATTTATCCTTGAATTAATCATGCTAGAACAGATTTGCATTTCTTGCATTAAGGTGTTCTAGAATTCTCATCTCTAATCCCTTTTAATTATTTATTCTTTTAACTTTTCTAAATCGATCCTTGCTTCACTCAAAATAATTTTACACATTTAACACCTTAGAACAGCATTTATACATTAGCCAAACATAGAACCGAAATCATGAACCCATAAAATCACATAATCTCTTGGGTTGAAATGCATATAAGTTACTAGTTTTCTCTTGGAATGTTTCTGAAACAAAAGGTGTTCTGGTAATCAATTACATGTTCCTAGTAATCGATTACCAGGAGCTCAATTCATTCTGGGTTTCAAAAACAACCTAATCGATTACACTATAAGGTAATCGATTACATGGTTTCGAACAAGTTCCTGGGCATGAAAAAGCTTGTAATCATTACACTGCCTCTGGTAATCGATTAAAACCAAAAGTCCTTCAAAACCCTTCTGGTAATCGATTACATGGATGGTAATCGATTACCAGAACCTCCAAAATTTGAGAAAACATGATTTTTGACACATTCCAAACTATTTAAACATCTTGAGACCTCATAAAATGATTTTCCAACATTTTCTTAGAATCATTCTGCATTTTACAAAATCAAACCATTATTGAATCATACTAAAGCTCATCCATTTCTTTTTGACTAGAGTTCCCTTTTTAGGATACTTAGGGCAAGTCTTTGAGCTCTAGAGTATTTAGGTGATGACATAATCTTAAACATGCTATGCACTTCATTTTACTCTTCATTAGAAAGTAAAGTGAGAGCATAAAATAAATATGAGATGCAACTTCATTATTATCTTTAAGGATTAAGTGATGACTTGAAATATAAACATGAAATGCAAGCTTGGGAATTTAAATATGGTAATGCAAGTTCATTCATTTACTCTTGTGAAATTAGTGATAGCATCAAAATAAACATGAGATGCAAGACATAAATTTAAACATGAATGCAACTTGTTTTTATCTTAACTAGAGCTCTTACAAGACTTTTAGAGGAACATAAACCTCAACCCATTATGTATCATAAGGCAAGCTTTAGAGTTCTTAGCACCTAGACTTCAAAAGAAATCTTAAGGTTTGAACTCATCATCAAGCTTAAAGAAATGGACCCAAAGTTCACCACTTTGTCTAAACAAAACTACAAGGACTAAGTCATATTCTTTATTTTATTGCTCATGGGCTTCAATCTAGAGTAAAACTCTTAGAACGGCCGACCAACTTTAAGGTTGGCAAGGGTAAGCTTAGAGCTCTTTGAAATCATAAGATTAACTTTCTTAACAAAACTTTTGTGATCTACTAGACATATTTTACAAACTTTGTTCAAATCCAAAGAAGAAAAACTGAAATCCTTAAGGGAAAGAGGAAAGGAAAACCGAAACTTAAGCCAAGAAAAGAAAGGAAATCCAAGCATGTATGGTCCAAGACCAAGTTGTTTCAAGCTTTAGAGGTTTCTCACATGACAACAACAAGTCATTATCTTGAAACCTCATCATCAAGCTCACATTCTTTTTGTAAAAAGGCCTCTTGGCCGAAAAAGAAAGGGGAAGGGAAAGGAGTTTGAAACCAAGAGAAAAACTAGAACTTTCTTGAAGAACACAAACAAAAATCATCAAAACTTAACCCCTACCTTAAGAAGTCTTGAAGAGATGTAAGAAAGCTTTGTTTTCTTGATGGAAGGAGAAGGAAATCCTCTTGGAGTCTTGAGGAAGAAATCAGCCAAGTTGAGGGAATTTGAGAGGAAATGAGAGAAAGTGTAAGAATGCTTAAACTTGGCAAATGATCCAAAGAGCAACCAAGTCTTCAAAGGCTTGGTATTTATAGAAAAAATGAGACATGTTGGCTGATTTGGGAGGGAATGGCTGATGGCTTTTCAAGGTCAAGGGAGGAGGAAAATATCTCTTACAAAAGCATAGGCTTAGGCATGGCAAGCATGGTTGGAAGCATGGGCAAGGTATGGGCAAAGCATGGCCTAAGGCATGGGCTTGAGTGCATCAAAAATCAACATGTGGCACCATTTTTAGGGGGGATTTTCAACACATTAGCCAAGGGGGAAGGGATTTTTGTTCATGTAATTGTGGTTTAAGGATGTGTTTAAGTGTTTCTTTGATTAGGCTTTTGATTAGGAGTTTGTAAGCAAGTGTTTAGGTGAGAAAATGGTTAATTAAGGTGGTTCAAGACTTGATTAGGAGGGTAATCTTATTAGATTAGTAATTTAAAATAATTCTTTTGGTCAAATGAGGTATGGCTCAATTCCTTAATTTAAGGAATTGGAGAGAAAAATACTATTCAAGATTCCATGACTAGGAATCTTGAATTTAAGAATACAATTAGAGTTTATCTAAGCAATCTTAGGTTCTAATTAACCTTAATAAATTATTTTGACTCTAGATTAATTATCGAAATAAATTAATCTTCGATTAGAGCCTAATATTGCTTAGGTTTGCTTAATTGTCATTAGGCTTACTGTACATTGTTCTAGGGGCAAAATGGTAATTTTGTTAAACTGCCTGGACTTTCTGCTTTACTAAACATCAAACATTGCTCATAAACATCATTCTAAACTTCCTGGAAGTTCCAGGCTCAAACGGCACCTTTTACCCGTGTAGACACAGGAGGGTATTTTGGTCATTTTGAGCCGAAGTTAAGAAACGAGATTTCTCCTCGATATCATCCATAACAGCATAATCCCCTTCAAACATCGAGTTGACCCATTCGAGGGTTGCCGGGCAATCCCTCAAATTTCAGGAAAATGACCTCAGGGCATTTTAGTCATTTGTACTCTATCAGGAGAAATTTGGTTACAATATGATCATTTGAAGGGCTAATAAAATTGAGACATTTGGCTTGACTAAAACAAGTAAATTCTGACCTCCAAATTTCTCTAATTTTGTTAACCTAGTTAGAAATGATTCTTGCTCTGAAATTTTTACAGGACCTTGTGGACACATTGAAGTATCTTAGATAATTTGTATACCTTCTGAATTGGTTGTTTGTTGTGCGAATTAAATTATGCTACAAAAGTGTGAAATCTATCCATATGCTATATTTGTGCTAGAATGAACTCAAGTATTGATTTGGTGATATAATGACTCTTAATTCAAGTATGATGAGTATGAATGCATGCTATATAGTTTAAAGATTGGTTTGTGAGAAACAAATGAGAATTTCATTGTAAATGAATGCCTACATGTGGCTTATGCATGCATTTGAGAAAAGAAAAGTACATGATGTATTTATATGAGAAAAAAGCATGTATAGATTTCAATCGTTCATGTTATGATATATGGACAAAAGGAAAACAAGACTTATGTTGAGTGATGGAAGGCAAAAAGAGGAACTTCTCTAGAGATATTATGAGTTGGTAGATGTATTGGCAATAATAGATCTGTGAGATTCAAAAGGAAAAAATGAAGTCCATAATCACATATAAGAATGAGCTTAGTCCTAATAAGCAATCTATTTCCTATTGTTGCCACGCTGGAACAGCAATACATAATGCCCAGAACATGATTCACTATAAATACCATGTAGTATAACTTGAGTCTTTCCTATGCCGATGAAAAGAGAAAAATGCACCAGTTGAGTTCTATGGTCACAAGTAAAACTAGGGAACCCTTTTGACATATCAAGTGCAATTAAAGACCATTACATTTATCATATGCATCCTCATAACATATTGAATTATTTGCTTAACATGATTTACTATGACCTTAAACACTATGATATATGTGCATTAAGTGAATGAATGCTAAAAGAAATCTACTTCCTAAAACTTTTGAACTTTAAAATTAACCTTTGATATATGTTGTATGCTCACATTTTCTTAATAAATTGAAGTGACTGGATGATGACGATGACATGGATTTTGTTATGTATTTTGGGATGCCTCCTGAGAATTTTAGGATTCTCACCCTTATGTTTTGCGTTCTTATGTCCTCTCTAGGTTGATGCAGAGAATCATGAGGCTGCTATAGGAAGGATTAAATGGGAATTCCAGGAGTTTAGTAGTTGAGACTTGTATCTATTATATTTAGTTATATGTATATGTCTGTAAATGTAGTAGAGAACATATGTGTATTAAAGCTCATAAAAGAGCTTCTTTTTGTATTCAACTTTATGTTAAATGAATGTTTTATTTCTTTGTTATATATGTTAATAGAATCACGATTTAGTTACTACCTGATTCTATTGATCTTGCTATAGGTATTTAAGAAAGGTCTGCCAACCTATAAGTAACAACTCTCAAGTCCGATGTCATGGCTTAAGACTGATGTTGTACTTGAGGATGCTAGAGGAACTCCTAATTTAAGGGGAGATGCTGAAATTTGTTCAGAATATTTCTTGAGGGAATAAGATTAAAAGTAGCTGTACTAAAAAATTAAATAGCCAATGAATTTGTATTTGAAAGTAATAACTTGACATCTTTACAAAATTGTAGGGTCTAAGGTTAATTACAAGCGCAATGTTACCTTCAAATTGATCACGGATGTATGATAGATTGCATCCTAATAGAGGGGGGATCAAACCAGAATTTTACAGTGGTGTTGAAGAATTTATGAGTGTGGCATGTAAAACACAACAGTTCATTAATGAAGAAAAAATTAGGTGTCCATGTAATAGGTGCAAATGTAGGAAGTATTTGGATGATGATACAATAAGGGTTCATTTGTACAAATGGGGATTCATGCCTAATTATTGGGTTTGGACGAGCATGGGGAGGTAGTTAATGCATGGAATCAAGTAGGTATGTTTCAAACTGGAAGTAGTTCTAGTGGAATCCATGTAACTTAGCACTACGTGGGTAATGTGCTATGGGAGGATAACCTGGTTAGGCATCAAGAGATGGTGTTTGATGCTACTGGTCTTGAATTTGCTACGTTATTCGTAACTTTCAATTAAGGAGCCAAACCAAGGTGCCGCTCGTTTTATAGTCTTCTAGAAGCTGCCAATCAACCTTTGTGGGAGGATTATGTGCACTTTGAATTATCATTAGCAATTCGAATGTTGAGCGTTAAGTCCGAAGGGAATCAAAGCTAAAGTTATTTTGATCAGTGGGCTGCATTGATAAGTGAGCTAAGTCCGAACCCCGATGTAATTCCAAAAGATTTTTATCAAGCTAAACAATTAGTTTCTAAACTTGGGTTGAAGGAAATAAAGATTGATTACTGCTTGAAAGGTTGCATGCTTTATTATAAAGATGATATTTCATTGACCAGTGCAAGTTTTGCTAAGAGCCTAGGTTTAAACCCAAGAGACGTGGAAGTGGTAGGTATAAGGATGTCCCTTAGACAAGAATGCATTATCTATCCTTAATCCTTAGACTCACGAGACTTATGCGTCAATGAGCTTGGCTTCTCATATGAGGTGGCATAGTGAAAATTAGAGGGATGACAGTGTGATGATGCATCCATCGCACGAGAGGTGTGGAAAAGTTCGATTAACAATATCCTGATTTTGCTTTTGACCCGCGAAATGTTAGATTGGACTCTGTAGATGAATTTACTCCGAATAACCAATTTAGCAAACCCTATTCCTATTGGCCCATAGTTGTTACGCCCTATAATCTCCCTCCTAACATGTGCATGAAAGATCCTTACCTGTTCTTAACATGTATAATCCTTGGCCCTGATAATCCAAAAGCTAAGATTGATGTGTATCTTCAACCCTTAATTAATGAATTGAATGAGTTGTAGTGTCAGGGTGTTCTTACTTACGACATTTCAATAAAGTAAAATTTCGTGATGAGCTGCGTTAATATAGACCATCAATGATTTTCCAGCTCATGGAATGCTATATGGATAAATGACCTAAGGCAAATTAGCATGCTTGATTTGCATGGAGGATACTAAAGCATTCACCTTGAAACATGGAGGAAAGAACTCTTAGTTTGATTGTCATAGAAGGTTCTTAGATTCTAATCATCCATATAGGCGAAGTAGATATGGCTTCAAACGTAAATTGTGTTGAACATGATGAGCCTCCAGTCAGACTAAGTGGCGAAATGTGGGATCAAGTTAAGGATTTCCCAAAAATAACATAAATCAAAAAGGTAATATGGCAGCCAAGCTATAGGGTATACCATAATTTGACCAAACAAAGTATTTTCTGGAGTTGCAGGATTGGAAGGATAATTTGGTGCATCATTGTTTAGATGTCATGCATATTGAAAAAAATGTATTTGACAACATTATGAATATTGTATTGGATATAGATCGAACCAAAGATAACGATAAGGCAAGGCATGATCTGCTGAGTATTACACGACTGATTTGCATTTACAAGAATTAAGAGATGGTCGTTTCTATGAACCAAAGGCCAAATATGCCCCGAGTTCCAATCAGAAACAAGCGTTTGTCATTGGCTAAGAGTTAAGAATGCCCGATGGTTATGCTTCTAACTTAAGTAGGTGTGTCAATGTTGCACAGGGTAAGCTTCTTGGCATGAAAAGCCATGATTGTCACGTCGTCATGGAGTGTTTGCTTCCAATTGCATTCAGAGAGCTACCTAATGTTGTCTGGAAGCCCTCTAGCTAAGTCAGTATTTTAGGGATTTATGCTCTTATACTCTTAGGGTTGATGATCTGCTTGTCATGAAAAAAATATTCCCAAAATTCTCTGCAAATTAGAGAGAATTTTTCCTCCCGTGTTCTTTGACTCAATAGAACACTTGCCCATACATTTGGCATATGAAGCACGAGTGTGTGGACCGGTTATAGGTGAATGTATCCATTTGAAAAGGAAATAGGAGGGTTTAAAAAACCGTGAAGAATAGGTCTCAAGTGGAAGGATCAATATGTCAAGCTTATCTAGCGAAGAGACTTCAAATTTCTAATCATTTTACTTTCAGCCATATGTTCAATCTAGGAGAACTCGGGTTGGTCGCAACAAGTGGAGGGAGTGTTCCATTCCATTAACATCGTCTATATTCAATCAACCTGTCGAGCGCTAGAAAGAGTGAGCCTCGATGGCGACTTCGAGGAGTAGAATTCTGGACACTTACATATTTTGATAAATTGTGATGAGGTACAACCATTCATATTGTAAGTCAACAATCCTTTTCTTAGGTGAAAGTGTGATGTTATGCTTCTTTAAAATAATGTAAAATATATTTTCAACAACATATACTTTGAGCAACTACACGGTCAAGATTCTCTTCAACAATTTCCGGATTGGTTTAGATTACATGTAAGTCCACTTGTTTAAGATTATGTAACCCAATATATTCGTATTGTAAATCCTTGTTTGATACAAGTTAGTTTGACATTTCAAACTTCATGTACGTAGTTTCATAACAAAAATAATGGTGTAACATGTCCCCATTTGTTTAATTTAGCTTGGGGGCCAAAAAATAAAGTTGTAAGTTGGCCTATGTACTATGTTAATGGATACAAGTTTCACACAACTAATTGGGTGTGGGAAAAAATTGACAATACTGGTGTTTGTGTTAAAGGCAATCCTGGGACCGAGAATGTGATTGGTATGGTGTCGTTAAGGAAATCCTTGAGTTTGAGTATGTGTGTAAGCTCACAAATAAATGTGTCCTATTTAAATGTAAATGGTATGATCCTACACGACTTACTAGGACATGACAACATAACAATTACAAAATCATTGAAATCAATTACACCAGAAGATATAGAAGTTATGATCCATTTATTATAGCTCAAAATGTTAGACAAGTATATTATATGTCTTATTTTGGGAAAAGTATGTCACAGTGGAGGGTTGTGAACGAGATAAAACCAAGAGGTAGGATTGAAATAGAGGAATACACTGTTGAAGATGCTTATCAAGTGGATGATCCACCCAAGGGCAGGAATCGATGGACAATCTAAAACCTCTTCCGTTGACTACTGGGAAGTTGCCATAATTGAATGCACAAGTAACCACCTAATCAGAAATCATGAAGATGAAATAAATGATAGTAATGCTGATGATTCACCTAGTGATCAACAACAGAGTGATGATGAAAACAACCATGCACTTTCAAATTAACTAAGGTGTTCAATATTATATGCAATATTATTATGAAATTATTTGAAATTTCCTGATTTAATTAATGTTTTTTTGTGGACTACTTTGTAATTGTTTCAGGATGGCTGGTAGAGGCAAAGACCGACCTAGAAGGTCGGTTACTCACCACCACCTTAGCCACCGCCCCTCTTGTAACACCCTTCATACCATAAGGCTATACTTAAGCCATAACCTTATAATGAGCTATTGTTACTTATTATCTCTACTTGACCTTTGATGGAGTATATACATATTACATATGAGCTTGCTTTTCCAGGACAAACATAAAACACTTTCAACCTGAGTCGTTAAATTTGAACATAATTACTATGTCAAAAATACATAATTGTATTATCGACAACAAAGCAACAACATATATAACTCTGCAAACCCTTACCCTGGTTCACAGGAACCCTATGGTCTAGTTAGGGTACTATTCAACATAAAAAAAAAATAAACAAGCTGACTAAATTCTTTATTATCAGTTTATTAGAAACTTAGACGTGATGCCAATACCAGTTGGGAATCTCCACAAAATAATCACTATCATAGCAATCTATGTAAAAATATAAAACAGGCAGGAATGAGAATCAAAGATTCCCAGGAGGAAAAACACTAATCTACTACAGAGAATGTGACATAGTATTAAAATAATTAAAGTATCTTCAATTTCTTTTGAAATAACTAGCTTGCTTATTCACTTTCTTGGTTAACATAGTATTATGAGTACACTTATGGTTGAGAATAAAAGATTATAGGATTCATAAGATAATTGTTCGGTATTTGTTATTTACATAAAGATTTCAGTTAGTATTATTATTTCTTGTAACTTAGCTTTGTTAGATAATTTTAAACTTTATGGTAGAACTCATAAGACTTTCTTATATACTTCTCTGTATTGTACTTCAACGATGTAACATCGTCGTTACAACCTGATATAGTTCACTAGATGGAGTACGTCTACTACATCATCTGAATAGCCTCGTATTCTAGGACATCCTTTTTCTCATAATGATGTAACGCCGTCGCGATTACAACCTGATATAGTTCTAAGGGCATAGCACGTCTACTACTACCTGTGAATCCATGAGCTTACCATTAAGCAAATTACATTTCATAAGATTTATTTTCTTATGTTTTCTTTCTTCGTGTGCATCTTTATCGTTTGTATAAGAATTCTCATGGTTGTTAAGTAAGATTTATTCTTTAAGAGTTATATATCTCATACTCTTGCTTTGAGATTTCCTTGAAATCTCCTCAATTCTTATGAGATTTTCTCTTAAATCTCCTGCATTACTGTGAGACTTTTCTCTTGCAATCTTCTGAATTACTTATGAGATATTTCTGAAAAATCTCTTGAAGTCTTATGAGATATTCTGTCAAAAATCTCTTAAATTCTTATGAAACTTCTCTTAAATTTTTATGAGATTTATCGCTAAAATCTCCTGAACTTTTTATGAGATTTTGGGAGAACTTTACGAGATTTTCTGAAAGTCTAGCAAACTTTTACGATTTTCTTGAAAAAAAGTTAAACATTTACGAGATTTTCCATAAAATCTACTAAACTGTTATGAGAATTTTCTATAAAAATCTGTTAAATTGTTACGAGATTTTTCTAAAAATCTGCTAATATTTTATGAGATTTTATATCATCATAACTTATAAAACTCTTCATGATGAAATTTTTATAAATTTCAAGGAAAAAAACCAAGTTTGTTGGACAAGAATTGCTCCTAACTTTTCGAAGATACAAGCCAAATCTTGCTACCACTTTTTCGAGCTTTGATTAGTATGTATAGCAAGATCATGCAACCCAAGAATTAATGCTGAAAATTCCAGCACACAAAACTTCCAACACATACCCACTTAGAGCGCCTCTTATATCATACAAATCAAGAGTTAATGCTGTAAAATTTCAGCACATAAAATTCTAGCACATGAAATCCCAATACACAAGATTTCATAATAATCCAAGCACTTATAAATTTTGAAATAAAAATTCAGGTTTTTATTATACATAATCTCATCATAACTTAATCCATCATAAATTCTAAAAGTTGATTTCAGATTTTCAGCAAGCATAACCTCAACAAAGTTCAAGCACTTATCTTAGCAAAATAGCTAAACATCATGAAGTAAAAGACTAGAATAATTTCCTACCTTTCTTCCAAGCTTTTTGCTAAACTTTCTCTAGCTTTTTGCTCTAATTCAAGCCTCAAACCTACTTTTCCAGCACCTATTTATTCTATTGTTTGGACATATTTGAAGGGGAAAAAGAAGACTTTGGCTTGAGTTTGATGTAGAGGAAGTGTTCTTGAACAAGTTTAAGTGTTTACCTAATTATAGTCTTCAAGGATTTCAAGGTTTCATAGAGTTTCAAGAAGAAGAAAATGAAAATGGTGAAGGAAAGAAGAAGAGAATGTGATGTTGCCAAGAAGTCAAGGAAAAAGGGTTTTTTTCTAAATTTTTGTTTATATAGAAAAGCATTGCTTGGAGAGAAAGTAAGCAATATAACTATTTTCAAATCAATTTGTCTTGTATCTATATTGGAAATGTCTATATTTATTCAATTGTCCTAAGTAAAAATTATATGAGATATGATAATATCCATTATTTATACCAGATTCAATGTTTCATTGTACCAGTTATTACCATTTTGGTACTGATTATTATTATTTAATACTAATTGACATAAAAGAAACTTTACGGGTTAAGATATTTATTTACCCTTATCCTTATTTTATCTATGTCATTATACCTTTTATAGGGTCTCATTCTATATCCTCAATTAAAATATTATTATATTGATTTTTAATAATATTAAATTATTATTATTATATATTTTTTTTTACAAACTCCTCATATTGTTGTGGTCATAACCGTTCTGTCAAAATTTTTAAAATCCCTATAGTTTTTTCACTATTAATTATTTTATCACAACAATACTAAAAAACGAGGTCGTTACACCTCCTATCACCTTAGCCACCGCCCTTCCTACTCCGTCCCTACCACCACCTCTCCACCGTCCCTTCCACCAGCACCCAGGCTTTTGGATGATGCCCATTCCTGGGTATGTCGAGCCCCACCTCCCCCGTATTCACACTCACAGCCTACTTGCATTAGTGACCCCTCCCTAGCTCTACCACTACCCTGACTCCCAGCCATATTGATCAGACTCCTCCTTCTTTGGCTGGGTCACAGGAATGAGATGCGAATGGGAGGCCCTCAGCCAGATGGCCTACCACTTAGGCCTTATGGTAGATCGCTCAGAGATTAGGTCGGACGGAAGATAGGTAAGTTTAAACATGTTTTTTATTACATTCTAATTTTACATTGCTTATGATATTTAAAATATTTTGATTGTTTTCTGATTTATTTTATCTATGTAATAGTTTTCATCCATTTATGGCGGCTCACAGGATCACATAGGTTATACAGATTTGGTATAACCATTCGTGGCCCACATGGACTAACATCCCTCCTAATGTCAAGGAGTCGTGATGGAAGGAGTGGAAGGTAATTCTACAATTTATTTGCTTTTGTTAAAATATATGTTTATATTATTTAATTATATGCTCATATATAATCACTTATGTGCTGTGAATTTGTATATGTAGAAAACCTTCTACATTCAGCCCGACCATGAGCCTGAATTAAGGGCTTGGAGGTTAGGTCCTCCAAATAAATGTGGGATATGTTTCATGATGTCCGTAAAGGACACATGAACATCTCGTGGCTGAATAATGCCCCTCAGTGAGCTAGGGCCACTTGGCCAACAACCCGACCTTCAAGGATAGATCAATAAGGGAAACAAACTGAGCCTCACAGAAGGCTGGTTGCTGCACACGAGTGGGTCGAGCACCAAGGAGGGATCTGGAAGCGTTTGGTAATTCTTTAACCTTTCTACATTTTATAATAACATTTACTATATTTGAATTGTGGCAAATATTATAATTTTATGACTTTATTTGCTTGTTTGTGCAGGCGAGGAGTTAAGCCGCCTCACAGGGTGAGCTATTTTGAGACCCACACTGAAAGGGTGAGCAAAGGAGGGAGTTGGAGAGGTTTGGGTAGACCTCGCTTCAGACGACCTATGTAAGTTTGAATTTAGACATATTTTTATTATTATTTTCATTTATGTCATAATTATTACTTACAACGTGTTTTATCTTTTTTCCTTTGGCACGAGTTTAGAGACCTTTGGAGAGGCATTGACCTAGTACCAGACCCAGATGGTTAGGCGGGGCCCAATGCTGACATTCCTCCTTCTCCAAATGGGGAGGATGTTTGGGCTCAGATGGTTGGCAGCCATTACAAGGGTGGCATATATGGATGGGTACTACCCTAAGAGTATATCCCCATCCTTCGCCACTAGGTCAGTTATTGGGGATGATGCCTTGAGGGAGCATCTGCATGCCCTTAACTAGGAGCTCTAGTAGGCAGGCATTAATCCAGGAGGAGGAGCAGGAGGGCACAGCTCTTTGGCTTCAGAAGGGTAAGGTGAGCAACTGGAGTGAGAGCTGAGAGATCCGAGTGCTTAAGCTTTCCTTGGAGCGCTCAGGAGAAAGCAAAGAAGGAGAAGGCTTAGTTCCAAGATGTAGCAGAAGATCATGAGATGTGATGACCTTCTTCTAGGATATGCAGGCTTCAGGATCCTTCGCTTCGGACACTTCCCCAGATCCCATTCCCCATATCCCACTCTTTTCCATCTTTGAGGGCCACTCATAGTCAAATGGCGCGGATAACGACGACGTTATGATGATGCCGCCACGCCAGGACGATGCCGACGCCTAGGTTTAGCTAGTTTTTATCTAGCTTCTTTTTTTTTTCTGGATTTTTTTACATTTATTATAATTTGAATATATTTTATTGTCATAATTTGCTATTTTATTTAATTAGTTTAATTTATTCATTTTATTATTTTCTTATTTAATATCAATTTAATTGATAATTAGGTTATTATATAAATAAATAAATAATAAATTACTAATCACTTCATAATTAAACAGGAAATTTAAAAAAATTAATTTTTTAAGACTTAAAAATTAAAACTTTTTGTTTTCCATAAATCAAAATATTGTCGGTAAACTCGTTGGTAATAGATTAAAAAATTATTTTATTTATTTCAATTTCCATCTGGTAAAATTAAATAAACCCGTCGTATAAATATATCTTTGACGGCCATGGTAATGCCTTTTATATAATTGTACCAACGACTAAATATTTTATTACCCGTCGTACACGTGTTAAAAAAATCGACGGGTTTTTTTTACCATCTGTATTATTCATCGACAACTTAGAAACGATACCCATTATCCGTGGTACACCTTCAATATAAATCAAACTCGTCAGGAAAGTATCGCTTTTCATTGTAGTGAATTGAATAGGTCATGAGCCATTATTGTAATAGTTGAATAAAACCTCTATAAATGAAGTATTGTAAATAGAAGATAGGCAAGCGAGAAAATACAGGCCTTTACTCACTATAAGAAAAACCTTGTCTCTTTCCCTCTACTTATATAATTCCCAGCATTCAATAAGATTTCAGAAATTTCCAAATTTTCAAGCAAAATATTTGTAAGTTTTCTATAATTAAAAGTTTTCTATGGTTTATGCATATAGAATTAAAAGTTATCTTAAGACCCTAAGACACGACCAAAACAGAGCATTAAATTTAATAGATCTTATTGAAAATGATTTAGTACTTGATGTAGCATTAAGAGCTCAATTATATGAAATGCTTCACACTATAGAATTTTATATTAAAAGGTGCGAACAATATTTAGACTGTTAAGTCGTTGTTAAATATATCCTTTATATTCATTAAGGTTAATACTAAAGCTTTTTAATCATCTTTGGAAGCAATTTTTACAAGAAATATTTGATTTAGAAATAAGAGAACAAAATTATAGAACTGTTATAAGAATAAATCACTTATACCTTAGACTTTCTAGTATTGAATATAGAATCAAGATTCTTAAAGAAGATTTACAAGTTTTAGCTTCATAATTACTCTATAATTTTCAGATTTAATTTAATTTCTCCTTAATGATCCTCAGCTAGTCATTAAAATTGAGAGATTTGATTGAATATCAGTATAGTCAATATATCAACATTGAACTCTAACCTAAATTAAAAGAATTAAAATATCGAAACTTATAAACATAAATGAATTTTTATTTTATAATTTTTAAATAAATAAAAATAAATTTAGTTGCATTTTGGTAGACAATCCGACCCCAGTATTGATTTTTGTCTCAGCAGCATAGTGCTTCCTTTTCTTCTTCAACTCATTTTGGCTCTGCACTCGGCCGAAACAATTGCTTTGAAACTGTCAGTGTGTTTGTTCGTCGTTCGTTCCAAATGGATTTGGTGTTCCATCTGAAGCCTCAGACCGTGTTTCTCAAAGTACCCTCTTCATCTCTCTTGTGCCCTCTTCCTCTCCAGTCTTTTCGTCCCCTCTCAGCTTCCAAGCACGTTAGGATTCAGTGCGAGCTCGAAGGGAGAGTGAATGGCGCTCTTTCTGGTGACTTTGACGCCCGCTTCATTGACAGGGTATATCCCATTTCTTTGTTTCTTTCTCTGCTGGGGCTGGGTACTCTAGTGTTTTGAGCATGGCCCTGACCCATTTTGCTTTTTCTCTGTTTCAGTTCAATTTCACCTATCAGGATCACTATTTCTTTCTTATTTTCGTTAAAGTTTTGTTCTTTTTGTTTGTTTGTTTCTTTTTTTATTTGGGTTGAAGTGAATGGCGGCACTTGAACACTTGTAGCAACTTTCTCTCTTTTTTTTTTTTCAATTATGTCTTTCTTCTCTCTCTCTTTATAATATTGCAATAAACGAGTGAATGTTCATTCTCTCTGGAGTTTTCATCGGTTGATAAAGTGTACACTCAAAGAAAAAGGCACAAAGTGATTCGTTCTTTACCATTAAACTTTTATCTGGAAAAAGGAGCTGTTAAGCCCTGTGGTGTTCTCTTATGGGCACTTATTACTAATGCTCATTAAGTTGTTGATTTGATTAAAAGGAGAGTAAAAGGCAATATGTAGTTGTGTACAAACTAGATTGGAGAAGGCCTATGATAAATTGAGTTGGGTTTTTTCATATTGGAAAGGGTTTCTTCTTCTTAGGAGGTTGCATCACTCTCATTCTTTCATCCTTATCTTGTATTCCTTCTTACTATTTTTCTTGTAAGTTTCCGGTTGGGGTTCTCAATAGAGTTTAGAAGATAATGTGGGGGCTTCGGGCCCATTTGGATAACAGCTCTTAAAATGTTTTTGGAAGTCAAAAGTCAAAATTTTAAGTTTTTGTTTGTTTGTATACATCTTATTACTTCTCAAAATGTCATTTTTAATGTTTTTTAAGAAATTAAAATATCTAATTTCAAAATACCCACTTTTCAAAACACTTTAAACAAAACATTTGTTAACATGTATTCAAATATAAAATAACATATTCAAAAGTTACTTTCGGATAGTAGTTAATATAAGGACTTATTTACTCAAACTGTTCCTTACTTTGGTCAGGGGATGGGATTTCTAAGAGCATTATTTGTCAATTGAAATGTATATTGTACATGTTACAATGAAAAGTTTGGATTCCCAAACTTTGCTCAGAAGATCTCCTTTGTACCTAAAATGGCTGTGGCATGTTCCTGTGGAATAATATTCTACTTGGCATTAAGTTATATGGAGCAAGTGCAGATTTATTGGAATGGATGAGATGTAAAGGTCAAGTCAAAAAATGTGCAGAGTTTGATTTTTTTTTTTTAAATTGTTAATTGCATGCTCTTTTGAAAACTATCCTTGACTAATGTACTCACTCCCCTTCTTCCATTTTTCGAATACAGTTTCGTATTCGATCTAATATATTTGGCTTTCAAGACAATAAGTAAATATGTTGTTGTTCATCATGTGGAAAATTTCTTTCCCTTGTTCCCAATTTATACCAGGGCCTTTTCCTTTGTTTTTTGTTTTGTTTTCTATTTTCAAACCATAAGATGCTGCTGCCGTTTGTCTACTCATTTATCCTAACCCATAAGGGAATCTTGTCTCCGATGAACCCATCTGAGGGCAAATAAAAGGAGGTTGCTTAGAAGGAAATTTGGTTTTACATTTGTGCTTATCCAGAATTGCTGGTCGAGAGAAGGCAGAGGATACACTAAAGAATAATTTATGAGATATATTCTACATGTGCTCAATGTTTGTGTGATATTTTATTGGATCTGTATATTTGTTATCATCTATGCTATTGGCCTCTTGGGTAGTCATAATAATATTTAAAATTTCTTCTTATTCTTCCCCTATGTATTAGTGTTCAGAATATAATGTTTTATTGATTTATTAGTCTATTGGGCTCTAATTCATTTATCATGTCTTAAAATGGTTTTATGTCACTTTTCTAATGAAACTATGATGTGATCATGGCCCATATACTGTATTTTATTCTTCTATTTTCAGTTAATGATTAATACACTGTTGATGGGATCTATCCCTGTGATGTTATGTCCTCAACTAATTTTAAATATATTGAAACTGACAATGAATTTCTGTTCTAGCAAAGAGCACTAGAAGCTGCGATGAATGATATAAACAATTCTTTTGGAAAGGGAAGTGTTACAAGATTGGGCAGTGCTGGTGGAGCTTTGGTGTACGTATCTTCACATTCACTGTCATATCTCTCACTTATTTTCCCCACTCAATGTATTAGATTTTTAAAAAAAATGTCAAATTGTGCCCTACCATTATTTTTTGTGATTTGGATTAAGTTTATATTTGACAGATTTTTTCCATTCATCTTCAATGTTGTTTGCAGTGAAACTTTTCCTAGTGGCTGTTTAACATTGGACTGTGCTTTAGGCGGTCTTCCAAAAGGACGAATTGTTGAGGTATCGACTGCAATACTATGTGTTTATATTCATTTACTTAATTGCAGTCTTTGGGATCTTGGAGTATGGAATAGGTACTAAAATGGGGGTATGAAATAGGAAGAATGACATGTATTTTTAAATTGTAATGATTCGGGTTTAATTTAAATTTTGGTATTTCTTATTAGTTTTGGTATTTTTGGAGCATCTTTAACTAGTTGGTATTGCTTGGTTTGTAACGCCGATTTTTTCTTTTAGCGTAAATTACCAAAATGTCATAAGGTCATTTCACTCAGAATTCAAGATGCCGCCCGACAATCCTCGAAGGGTCAACTCAATGCTTGAAGGGGATTAAATGTGTTGTGATTGATAGCAGAGATGAAAATCTCATTTTTCCAAACTTTCGCTCAAATGACCAAAATACCTCTATAGTGTTTTACGCAAGTATAAGCGCCGTTTAGCTCGAACTTCTCCAGGAAGTTTGGAATGCTAATTGTAAGTGACTAATAATGATTGTATAAGCTCGTGACCTTGGGTTTGTGCAAAATTATCGTTTTGCCCTTGGCTTAGGGCATTTTGGGCCTAATGATACGATTAACAAAACCCAATCAATATTAGGCTCTAATTAAAGATTAGTAAATTCTAATTACTAATCTAGAGTCAAAATAATTTATTAAGGTTGATTAAAGGTAAGATTGCTTAGATACACTTTAATCTTTGTTTTAAAATTAAAGATTTAGATGTCATGGAATCTTGAATAAGTTTTCTTCTCAATTACTTAAATTAAGGAATTATGTTTGTGAATGGTTTTAATATAAAATGAGTTTTGATTTCGCTAATGAAGCAAGACTACTCCTTAATCATGTTTTGACATCTTAATTATCCATTACCTTACCTAAACACTCCTTACAAACTCCTAATCAAAAGCCTAATAAAAGATACGCCTAAACACACCTCCAAACCACAATTAGATGACACATTTTCCTTCCCCTTGGCTGCATAGTGGCCGAAGCCACTCCTCCCCATATTCATCACATGTTGATTTATTTTACACACAAAGAAATGCTTTAAGCCATGCCTTGAACCATGCTTTGAATCATACCTAGCCTTACCTTTGAATGACACTTTGAGGAGATATTTTCTCCCCATGGCTGCACAAAGTGCTGCGGCCTCTCCCTCTATTTGTACCCACACAATTTCAAATTTTAACCCATGATATATATAGCAAAATGTAAAGAAATCTCACATTTTTACCACTACCTTTTTTGTTTGAGTTTGTGATCAAAAAAGCTCTTTAGTTTTCTCTCAACCTCAAGTTCTTCTCCACCACCAAGAAACTCTTCCACAACCATAAATCACCACAAGCCACCTTGAACCACCACTCCACCACCTCAAACCACCTCCTAAACACACAACCTTTCCATTTCTAAGCTCAAGTTCTCAAGAAAACTCATCCTTTCCTTTTCATCTCTCTTGGCCGAAACCATCAAGACATCAAGAGAAGATTTTTTTTCTTCTCATTTCAAGCAAGGACCAACCTTTCGTTCTTGCAAGAAAAACATCTTTGGTAGGGAGTTGTTTTAGAGTTTGCTATTCTTTTCTTTGTTTCAAGATGTTACTATGTTGAAATCTTTCTTCTTCCTCTATATTTTGGTTTCGTCCTTTCCTTTTCTTTTCTCTTTGATTTCGGCCTTAGTGGCCTATATGATGAACGGACCATGGCTTGATGATGAGGATCTTTGGTGTTGGTTGCAAAACCATCATTTATTTGACCTTTAAAGCTTGAAGGTTCCACTTTTAAGAAAGTTTTTAGCAAGTGATAATGTATGTTGTTAAAGTGGTAGGCTTGATCCTAGAACTCAAAGAAATGCATTCATATCTATATTTCAAGTCTTTGCATTACATATTTATATTTAAGCTTTGCATTTTCATGATTACTTTATCATCTAATTAATTAACTCGAAGCCCGCCTATTTCAACCTTAAAGTTGAAATGTGATTTAGAGTAAATACTCTAAGAGGCCTATAGCACTAAAATAAAGAATTGAACTTGCATTCATATTTACAATTCTTGTCTAACATATTTATTTTTCAAGTCATCACCTAAACTTATAGATTTAAAACTAGAGCTTGCATTCTCATATTTAAATTCAAAGCTTTGCATAGCATATTTATGTTTTTCTTGCTATCACTCTATAATGCCAAGACTAAAAATGAAGCTTGCATCATATGTTTACAATTATGCCATCACTAAAATTAACTGAGTGCTCAAGACTCACCATTTCAACTTACATAAGAAACTTTGACTCTTGGAACATATATATGTTATTAAATAAGGATATATTTTTACCAAGCTCTCTAATTTTACTATTAATCTAAAAGATTTGTTATTATGCTACTAAGGTGATACAATTTATTTATAAGGACAATTTAAAATTAAAGATGTAGAATGACTAGTTTCTAAAGAATGAATTATGTTGGAATGAATTGTATATGTTATGTTAGGTTCTTTCAATGTATATTCTATCATGTGTTGCACATGGGTATAGACTTGTTTACTTTTCAAGTGATGTTGATAGTAGCATGCCTATGTTCTGAGTATGGAATGATGAATGATAAGTTGTGATTATATGTTCATATATTGCACCTCTAAGTAATATAGAACACATGGAAATGATCCTTAGACTCCTAAATTAAAGGTTATGAGAGGTGATCTAACAAGGTTAAGGTGACATAAAATATATGGAAGTGATCCTTAGACTCCTCGAATTAAAGGTTATGAGAGGTGATCCAAAGAAAGGACCCTTTGGACTCCAAATTAAAGGTTATGAAAGGTGATCATATTGTCCTCTATCCGCACTCCAAGAGTCGGGTGTTAACTTATCATAGGATAAGATTATGCTAGTGACAACTAGTGAGGTATGAGCTCATAACCTAGAACTCTCAAAGGCGAGAGAAATAGGGTGGCCCTATATGAGAGAAAGAATTAATCTAAGTCACCTAAAAGATGAGTGGAAGAAAGTCATGCTATGATTGTTATGATTCATGAAACATCTCTTATGATTGGATTAGCATACTACATGAAACATCTCTTATGATTGGATTAGCATACCATATTTTGCATTGCCATGCATTTCATGATAAAGTATGTTGCATTCATGACATCCAAGATGCATACTAAAATTAAGTGGGCCTCGGTAAATGATACTTTAGAATTCTAAAATCAAACCTTATGCATGTTCACCTTTCTATAAAAACCAAAGGTTCTGAAGACGTGAACGATAACACTAGGATAAGAGGTTTTCCCTATGAGATTCTTTATTAAGATTCTCACTCCTCCTACCTTTCTTTCTTTCCGTTACGTCTTCAGAGGGTGATGGCGACGTTCGTGGTCTTCATTGACACGCTCAGTGTGGAGGTGCACTACGACCCAGGAGACCGCTCCTACCACTTCGAGGGTTGCTATGCTATCCGTATATTTGCATACATGGGACGCCCCTTTGCTTACCCTTTCCGCTTCAGGTTCACCCCCACTTCCCCCTATGGCGATGATCTGATCTTTGAGCGCTCTCGACCCGCGATGAGCGGACTCAACGTGCTCGCCCCTCAGCTTCGCTTGACTATCCCTAGTATGTTCCCCGTACGAGGCACTTAGAGCCGACCCATCGAGGACTCCCCACACACATCTACTCGGAGGGTCTGCACCCATGGCACCATGGACATGGGTAGAGGCAGCGAGGACACGGTGACCCAGCCCAGGCTAGCTTGACGACCGGAGATGCGCCGTGGAGGCCATGTTCGGCCCCCATTTCGCCTGCATACGCCTGAGGAGCTTGCCCAATTCATTGGGTATGTCGGAGGATCAGTTCGAGGAGACCATGATGGAGGACCCTAGGAGTGCCGAGTTGTCACGAGGATCCCCTTTTCTTGCTCCATCTTTTGATAGGGTGGCTTTTGGTTGAGCACTCGTTGTTTTGTGGTTCCACGTATTTCCGCTTTCCTGTATTTTCTTTCTGTTGTTTTCTTATGTATTTGAAAGCTTACCCACTCTGGATGGGTGTGACTTTGTTTATTTTATTTCTCATGTATTATGAACTATGTTATCTTGTGATATGTAATATAAGTTTGTTTCATGTTCATGAATGTTGTGTTGGAAATGTATATGTGCATGATTCATATACACCTCTGCTTTGATGGCGCTTAACGTTCGGTTTATGTTAGCATGCGCGGCTCACGTTTTGTTTTATGTTTCAAAAAAAATTTTACCCATATTTTTCGCTAAGTATTTTGATAAAATTAATTTAAAGAATGAAACAAAAGAGTAATAACTAATAATTAATCTCAATGCGTCCTAGGCGTGTTAGGTTAAATATTAGGGTGTTACATGGTTACCATGCTGGGTTTGTATATTTGGTTGCTATGTACTTAGTTTGGAGACTTAGAGTTGAATGTTGAAAATAAACTGCTTCTGGACTTTTGTTTTTGATCCTTCAGTTTACCTGTTCCTTGTTTTTGATCATTCAGTTTACCTGTTCCCCATTTTTATCTCTGTTTCCATCTTTGTCTGCATCAATTTTTCCTTCCTTTTCGTGGTTCCCTGATCTGTTGTGCACGAGTTTGCATAAGTAGTGCTTAAGCTATGTTGGACTATGTTGTGGTAGTTTGTGAGGCTTTTGATACAAGCCGTCAGAAAAAAGCTGATTTATGCATTGAAGATTTCCTGATTCTTCAATGCTTTATTTTCTCTGTGATAGAATTGTTAGTTATTTTGTTAGTTTATGCCTTAACTATTTTGTTCTATCACGGGCAATCTGATGCTATCTGATCTATATGTTTCCAGATATTTGGACCAGAAAGCAGTGGGAAGACTACCCTAGCACTTCATGCTATTGCAGAAGTGCAGGTATTTCATTTACATGGAGTTTTTCCCAATAAGTTAATTCCTAGTGATGAAGGGTCACTTGATGTAAACATGTTTTTGAGATCAATGTGTGATTTTGTTTTTGATGTCCAGAAGTTAGGAGGCAATGCAATGCTTGTTGATGCTGAGCATGCTTTTGATCCAGCATATTCTAAAGCATTAGGAGTGGATGTAGAAAATTTGATTGTCTGCCAACCCGATCATGGAGAGATGGCTCTTGAGAGTAATATCTGTGCCTTTAATGTGGTTGTATTGAAATGGATGAGATGATCTTTTACTATGTCCATACTGCACTAGCAGGGTGCTGTATGTTGTCTATGATTGATTTGATTTTTCATATTATAGTTGCAGATCGAATGTGTAGATCTGGTGCCATAGATCTCATCTGTGTGGATTCCGTCTCAGCTCTCACTCCACGAGCAGAAATTGAAGTACCAATTACTTTTCTTGTTTCTATGTACCTTTGTCTTATAGGGGATTGCATTTAATTTCTAGCTGTATTTTTTGTATAAACACATAGGGTGAGATTGGAATGCAGCAAATGGGGTTGCAGGCTCGTCTTATGAGCCAAGCTTTACGTAAGATGTCCGGAAATGCCTCTAAAGCTGGTTGTACTTTAATATTTTTGAATCAAATAAGATATAAGGTAAAATTTCATTTGATTAGCTAAACTTTCATTTTTTTAAGACTCCATTCTTTTAATTTTGATAAGTACTGTAAATTTGCAACTGTTTACTCAATTGTATAACTTCAATGATATATTTTGAGATCTCTTAAATCTCTAGTTGTTCATATGATTTATTTATTGTTTTGTAGATTGGCGTCTATTATGGAAATCCAGAAGTGACAAGTGGTGGAATTGCATTGAAGTTCTTTGCATCACTTAGGCTGGAAGTTCGTCCTATAGGGAAGATAAAGTCTGTAAGCACAATAACTTTGCTGATATTATGTTATCTGCTTTTCTCGTCCACAATATCAGCGGTTTTTACATCCAAAGGATTACTTATATAGTCTTTGATCATTATGTTGATGTTGAAATTGATTTCGAAATTGATTAATATGAAGCACCACTATGTGCATGTTCATTTTCTTATAGGCTAAAGGAGATGAAGAAATTGGTCTTAAAGTTCGTGTAAGAGTGCAAAAAAGCAAGGTAAGCTTGAATATTTGAATGAACATCTGAAAGCTTTTCTTTTAAAGAAATATCTGTTTCTGACTTTCTGCAATGTTGCTCAACATAATTACTTGAAACATATTTTTAATGACTTAATTTTTTTTGCAGTTATTTTTAATTACTTTTTGAAGGAAGCAATTTTTAGTATTTTTTCTTTCCTATCACTTACCTATCTGCTACTGTTTGGATAACTTGCTTGATTTTAACCCTAGCTTTTGGCATTGTTGTCAAATGGTGGCCATGGCACCATGGCATGGTGGGTTTTACAGAAACCACTATGACAACCTTCATGGCATGGCGGCCTATGGCAGCTGCTATTCACATGGTGCCATGGCAGGCAGGGCAGAAATGGCAGGTCTGACTTCTCTTTCTCTCTCTAAGTTGGGTTGGGGACATTTTAGGGATTTTGTGATTTTTAAAAACCCGAATCCCTAATGACCGCTTTGAGCTCCCATTCTGCACCTTCATTTCTCATCTCCTTCATGTTTCCACCTTCTCTACCCACCATTTGCAGCTCCAGTGTCTGCCAATTCTGGTCAAGTCGCTTCCGGTGACGAGCACTGACCAGCGGTGGCGGCTGGTTTCTCCTCTATTTCATCTTCTTTCCTTCTTCTGTTATGTCTTCTGTTTCTTCTTCTTTTCTTCTATTTCTTCCTCTTCTTTCATTCTTCTTATTCCTCCGTCTTTTCCCTTACTTTTTCTTCTATTTCTTCGTCTGTTTCTTGGTTTTTTTTTTTTCTCTCTTGTTTCTTCTTTTTTTCTATTTCTTTTTCTGTTTCTTGGCTGAACCTTTTTTTTTCCTCCTGTGGGCTTCTGGTTTTAATATCCTTTGTGAGCTACAATGGCAAGTGAAGGTCAAGTTTCACAAAGCTCAAGGGCTTCCACTAGAACAGACCCAGGTTTATTAGTCTTATTATTTCTTATATTTAGAAGATATTTTTGTATATTTTTTTTTGTATATATATAAATATTTGTTATTAGTCTCATTAATTTTTTTGACAAAAATTGTTATTTGATATTTTTATATATAATTATGTTTTTAATTTTATCGTTCTTGATATATGTTATTTGTCTTACTCTTATTAGTATTAGTATTTGTCATTATAATATTAATAGAGTATTATTATTTGTCATATTTAGAATTTTTTTTTGGTGTATATATAAATATTATTTCAGTCTGCCATGGCTTCCGCCATATGCGCAGCGCCATCCGCCATTGACAACTATGGCTTTTGGTAATGATCTATGCTAGAAACAAGATAGTAGAGTGGGGTATTCGATGTGTGATAAATTGTTAATTTAAATTCCATGTCATTACATCATGGACTCTTGGGGACTTGAATTTCAAGAATTATTTGATTCTTTGCTTTATCCGCTCTTTTAGGTCATTTGCTGAATCAGCATGTAGTTTACTGTTTGAGTCTATGGGACTGACAACACAGGTCTTATAGCCTTGCACCAATTTTCTTTAAGAACGTCAAATAATACAAACTTCTTTTGGATAGTTTTCTCTTTATCTTTGGCTTCTAATTTGAATTTCAAAATGTAACTGTTTTTCTTGGAGTAGAACATGATTGATTACTTGGGCAAAGACTTTTGTTTCAGTTAATGCTTTGGTTTTTTGTTTTTAGAAAGCACCTTGAAGTTCTTGTCCATGTTGGAGCTACAGTATGGTGACCGTCTTTTGTATTTTGGTTCCTTTTTTAGCTACACTGTGTTGATTCTGTCTCTCTCCCCCTCTCTGACTCTTTGTTTCTGTCACTTGAGGCTTTCAATAAGCATCCTAACCCATCTTGTTCTTCACTTCTTCCACGCCTTTTTTCTATCACTTGAAAGTAAGGACTGAAAAATGAGAGACGATACTAGAGTTTGTTTACTGTAAAATTGCTTCCTTAGTACATTACTCAGCAGCCAATAGAATACATTAATCATTTACAATTAGGGTTCATATTCCCAAGTACAACTATTCCCTATGTACATGAACCAACATGATTATTAATGCAAAATGCTATTTCCAACATTCCTCAAGTTGGAGCATTTATGTCATATGCATCCAACTTGTTACACATATATGAAACCCTTGGGTCCCGAAGAGAATTGCTGAAGAGATCTGCTAATTATTAGAGTTTACAAAGGAGGTAATGATATCTCCAGAAAGAATCTTCTCGTGAATGAAATGATAGTCAATCTCTATATGTTTGGTCCTCTCATGAAAGAAGGGATTGGAGGCAATATGCAATGCTGCTTGGTTGTCACAAATAAGTTTCATAGGACTAATTTTACAAAACTTTAATTCTTGTAGTAGACGTTTTAACCAAACGAGTTCGCATGTAGGAAGGGCCATAGCTTAATACTCTGCTTCTGCGCTCAATCTTGCAACCACATTCTGCTTTTACTTTTCCATGAGATTAAATTACCACCAATAAGAACACAATACCCAGAAGTTGATCTCCAGGAGAATCGACCCAACATGCAATTGTATAAGCAACAATATCTCAAGATTCAAACTGTATCCCAATGACTATCATAAGGAGAACTAAGAAATTGACTTACAACACTGACAACAAAAAATATATCTGGCCTAGTCATGGTAAGATAACCTAGTAATCTCCAATATCTGCCAGGATTTGAATAAGGCTCCCCTTGATCTGGTAGAAGCATAACACTTGGACCCATAAGGTGTCAAGGGCCTACAATTTAGCATCCCGGTTTCTTCTAATATGCGAAGAGCATATTTCCTTTGAGAAATTGCAATACCTGATCTTGGTTGAGCTACTTCAATCCCAAGAAAACATCGTAGCTGACCTAATTCCTTAGTTTAGAATTGCCGAAACAAGTGTTGTTTTAGGTCCTTAATAGCATCATGATCTTCTCTTGTGATGACAATATTGTCCACATAGACAACATGTTACATATGCCTATTAGAGGATGAATGTTTATAAAACACAGAGTGATCTATTTCACTTCGAATCATACCAAATTCATGTATGACCTTGCTGAATTTGCCAAACCATACACAAGGAGATTGCTTAAGACCATATAAAGACTTGTGTAATTTGCAAACTAAGTTAGACACCCCTTAAGCAACAAAACCAAGTGCTTGCTCCATGTAAATCTCTTCCTCCAAGTCACCATGGAGAAATGCATTTTTTTTCCAGTTGATACAATGGCATAGTGATTTATGGCAACCGTGGATAAAAAGAGACGACAGATGCCATTTTAGCAATAAGAGTATCAGATATAAAATCATTAATGTGTTATAACCCAACAGCTTAAGCTCTTGGGACAAGTGGTTTTATGACATGGTATCAAGTCTCTATGACCTAAAGGTCTAGAGTTCGATCTTTCTTGTCCCTATTCTTCTAAATAAAATAATTAAATTTCAGAGAAGATAAGGTGGGCTTGTGCATTGTCCATGCTGGAAGCCCAAAGAGGCATTCGCGTGAGGGGCATATTAGATATAAAACCATTAATGTGCCATAACCCAACAACTTAAGCTCTTGGAACAAGTGGTTTCATGACATGGAGAGGTGTCATCATAGTCAAGCCCAAAAACAAAGGCATCTTGGGTTGGATTCGTTTCCAAGGTTGTCGTCATCAATCATAGCCCTTGCCATCCTGGATGGGATAGTGCCTCTTTGTATAGATTTAGGAATAGAGACAGAGGACAAGGCAGATACAAAGACATAATAGGAAGTAGACAAATGATGGTAGATCAAGAAATTGTAGATAGGGTGAGGTGAGGATTATGGGTAGAGCGAGTACCTTTGCGAAGAGCTATGGGAAAGTCATCTGAAGATGAAGGTGGGCCTGAAATCGAGGGAATGTTGGTGTTTTTGGAGATGATATTTCAAAGAAAAGAGAAGCATGTACCAGAAATATGGTCAGATGCACCTGAGTCCAAAATCCATGATCCAATAGACGTAGAATGAGAGACATATCTTATAGTAATTGGTTGTGCTACACTGGTTGAAGATGAGACCCTTGGGCTGCCTTGAGATGAAAATACTCCTTATAATCATCATGTGAGAGAAAATTGGTTGCCCAGAAACCAATAGAAGCTAGACACTTCTTCAACGACAAGTTATTCTTCTTCGAGATGCTGGAGGGTGAAAACAAGTTGGAAGCCATGAGACTATGGTTGCACAAGCTTGTGAAGATGCGAGTAGACCTAGAAAAGAGGAAACAAGGACAAACTTTGTTGGAATGCAGACCCATGATTCCTGCAAGGTGGAACAGAGAAGCTGACCTTGAAAATAGGAGGAGATGCCAGCAAGGTGGTGGCGAGGCAAAAAAGCTCGAGAAGACAGTGCGAGTCTGATAGAAACCACACAAGAAAGATCACAGAAATGGAAGAAAGAAACTGAGAATAATATTGAGTATGAAAATGTAGAACAATTGGGAGAAAACTTGAGCATTATAGGCTCAAAACTCAACCATGCCTAGGCCAAAGCCAAATGATTGCCTGCCTCCTACGTCCCTCCCCATTACATATATAATTCTAATAGAAACACACAGATTATGCACTCTATTCCCTCTCTACCACCTCATCATTTTGTTACAAATTAAGACCCCACACACTTCTATTTCCCTCAATTAGTTACTTAAGGTACTACTTTCTTCTAGAATATACAATTTTTACCCAAGATTCCTATCAATACGGAGCTAATGACATGAGAGCTTAAGGAGCATGCTCAGCAAAAGAGAACTCAAGCCTTATACTTTAGTAATTGAAGGCTTGAAGGCTTCTCCTGAGTCCCAAATCTTGAAAAAGGAGTAGGAAATTAAGCTCATGCTGTTATTATATCTACCCAGGTCCCATATATCTGATTGAAGTACAACCCATAGAGCTTTGTGGTTTTCAAAAATAGGAATCAAATAATTCCCATGTTCACCAAGCATAGCAGCCTGCACTCCTTCAAAATCATTGATTCCAATCACTATATTTGCTTTGAGAAGTATGCCCACATCACTGCCACCATTGCCCATAGCTAATGTTTTCCCAGTACAATCTTTAACTAGCCTAGGGACCAACATCTCCTACCTAGGTGATAAGTCCCAATTGATGCACATATCCTCCATATTATACCCGATAAAAACCCAAATCGGAACTCCTGCTTGGGCGAGCTTGTTAATGTAGTCAGGAATCCTTGTTTGGAATTTGTAATCTACCACAGTTGCATTGTAAAGGATTAGACTCTTCCCCTGATTTGTTTGGTACTCCTTTCAGCCCGTGCACATCTTGCTTGCTCCTATCACAATTGTGTTCAACAGCACTTTTAGTCTCTAGACACTTTCCCAAAGACTCAATTTTTCCCGTTTCTTTCAAAAGCCAAGGCTACATAAAATCCTAGGAGTTATTAGAAATCAAACTGAAGAGTTCAATCCCTCCCATATGCAAATCTAACCCACACTTTTTATGGTAAGACTCATCAGAATTGTGGGCTTGAACTTTCTTATACAAATCGAATATTGCTGATACACGATTAGCAGTAAATGGTGCGTGTGCAGGTAGCATAGTTGTCAATGGCGGTAGACCAAAAATCCACCATGGCTGCCATGATGAACGGGGGATCCGCCAACTATGGTAGGTGGATGACGGCGGTACTTCTGGGGTTTGGCCGATCGGAGTTATCTGAGACGGTTGTTGACTTCCTTTGGTGATGGGTCTGAATGGTTGGCTGATTAGAGCTATTTGACTTGAGAAATGATGCTCTACGAAGAGCAACTGCTATTCCCCCTTTTCTTTTTGAAAAATAAAAAATAGTTGGCTAGACCTAGATCACTGAGCTTGAGAAATGAAGACATTGGAGAGAAGTTTTGCGAACCGGATGTAGAACGTGAGACTAAAAGGCAGAGCAGAAGCAGGGCTGTGTCGGCTCTGATGCCAATTTGAAAGGACTGAAAAATATGAGAGACAATACTAGAGTTTGGTTGCTGTAAAATTGCTTACTTAATACATTACTCAACACAATGTATATACAACTAGAATGCATTAATCATTTACAGTTAGGGTGCATATTCCCAAGTATGACTATTCCCTATGTACATGAACCAACATGATTATTAATGCAAAATGCTATTTCCAACACTATCGATACCTTGTCACTGTCAAAGTTGTATAGAATCAGACCACATGCATTGTCATTCTATTGCCTTCTTTGTCAAAACTGAAAATGGTAATGAAATTCCTCACACTATCTTGTATGGAGCTTTGAACATTATTAACTATATTTGGTTGATAGAAGATTTTGACAGGCTTAGAACTCTCTTCATGGATTTTATGCTACATTTTTTGTTTACTTCACACTTTCCTATGTTGGTTCTTAACTCAAGAAGTTGTTTTAGGTATCAAGGCCCTACAAACTGGCTGAATTTGAGATTATATTTGGAGAGGGAGTCAGTAAGCTGGTGAGTGTTGCGGCATAAAAGCATTGTTAACCTTAGTTGTATATCACTTTTGACTCATCATTTTGAATGCAGGGCTGCATTTTAGATTGTGCAGAAATGATGGAGATTGTCTTGAAGAAGGGTTCTTGGTATAGCTATGGGGACCATCGGTAATGTCTTAGAACTTGTTTATGAAGCTTACAATGAACTTGTTAAATGATCTCTTTTGTGGTTTTTCTTTCTTTCTTACTTTCTCCCAATTAAGTACTTGACAAGGTGTTTCAAGTCTAGGTAGATGGAAAATTTGAAAAGAAAGTTAATCAGAACTACGCTGTACCATTATTTGTCTTTGGGAGAACAAGTTATAGATTATATAGTATAAAGTAATCAGTCAAAGAAAGATCAATCAATTAGAGTAATCAATCAAAGGACAAATAGTTCTATAGAAGACAATGTGGCTAGTAAAGAGATAGAGGGACAATGTTAAATTTCCTGCATGCAGGGAAACTTATTGCTTGATCATATAACTTTCCGTCCTTTTCAAGTTGTTTAGCTGGTGAGAAAGTGAACCAAGGAAAGGGAAGCAGTGAGAGAGAGAGTCCAAGAAAGAGAGATAGGGAATTAAGTGAAAAGAGCTGCAGTTAAACAGTCTAAGTGCTATTCATTGATAGGAAATTAATATTACACCAGATTCATGTGTATATGTTAGGAAACCAGGCCAACAACAATGAATTGGGCCTTAGTTTTATTAATTGTAAGAGGCACACTTGTAACCGATTGCTAAGTCAATAGTGTTTGTTGAGGGAAGAGGATTTTGTGGGATTTGGAGCGGGAAATGTTGTTTATATATGAGCAAGGGGAGTGTGGAAATGTTAGGCATAAGTTGAGAAGAACTTATGATGATACCTGTGATAGTTCTATCTTTTGTTTCTCATTATTTTCATCTTGAATACATGATTTTGAGTGCTGAATTCCCCACTCGAATCTCAGCTTCGTCATTAATATACAATGTTTTAGTTCTATCTTCTTTATAAACAAGCACAAGGGTTTTTCCAATTGGTATTAGAGCTCTCGATCCTAGGAGCCTTCACCAAATCTGAAATGGAATTAGAGTGGGAGAGAAGCATGAGGGTAGTGAGAAGGGATATTGCAAATATTGGGAAAATGTTATGAGAATGAAGAGAAAACAATGGAAGAGGACTCATAGATCAAAGATGGAAGATTGGGAGGAAAGGTGGGATTGGGGTTGTCAAAAGGAGATTCTAGAGTTTGGAGGATCTTATGTTGCTTATAGGTGAAGCATCATGGTGCTGCACTTTGAGGAAGGAGGAACACTATAGCAAGAGAAGTTACTAGTAATGGTGAATGCTTTGATAGGAAGTGCCTTAGCGTTACTTGCAACACCTAATATTTAACCCAATACGCTAGGACGTATTAAGATTAATTATTAGTTATTACTTCATTTTTAAAACTCGTATGTAAAACTACTTAGCGGAAAATACGGGTAAATTTTTTTGAAATATGTAAAACAAAATGCGAGCCATCGCGTACATCATAAGCGAAACGTAAAGCGAGAGAAAATAAATCATGCAATACAAAAGCAATAAAGAACACCTCAACCATAGAAATAACCATCATAATATTAAATATCATAGTTTGGTATATCAATTGAAATATAAAAAGGCATAAAGTCATACCCATATAGTGGGAGAGCTTAGGACAAGAACAGAAATACAAGAAAGAAACAGGGAACATAAACAGCTAATACATGGAAAGCTCCAAAAGATACAAACGGCTAAAGCAAACCCTCCCTCTAAAGCCTACGGATGACGCTATCCTCGGACGGGGAAATGTAGCCCTTAACTCAGAAGCTCCTCGGATGTGGCCCATCGAAGAGGGGCGTGGGCATGCGGATCGGTGGAGCAATGTGGCCTCCTCGCGAGGCGCCTCTCGGGCGCGTACACGCCTCGCAAGCCTCGCTCGAGACCGTATCCTCACTACCCTTCCTGACGACCAAAGGTACCGAAGGGGCGGAACCTTCCGAATGGGGTCGGCTGAGAATCCTTAGCAGGTCCCTCCACAACGAGGTATGAGGGAACGTACTCCGGATAGTCACGCACTGCCGGAAGACGAAGGACGGGCTCGGCGGGTCTCTGTCGCGAGGGCGTGTCCTCTCAAAGATCAAATCGTCGCGAAGGGAGAGGTTGGGGTAAAACGAAGCTGAGACCGGGAATGCAAACGGACGGTCCATGTATGCAAAAATGCGCATGGCACAACGGCCCTCAAAATGGTAAGGCTGATGATCCTGATCGTAGTGCACCTCCCATATCTGTGTCAACGAAGATCACGAACGACGCCATTTGAACTGAAGACGTAAAAAAGAAGAAGGGGTGAGAATTTTGCTAAAGAATCTCTAGGAATCCTCTATCCTAGTGTCATCGTTACGTCCCAGGAACTTTGGGTTTATTATAAAAAGGTTATACATGCAAAGGTTTATTATGAGGTTTTCATAAAAGTAATTATCCAAGGTCTGTGTCTTTTATGATGAATCTTAATGCATGTATGCAGCATAGCAGAACATGAATGCATGACAATACTTTATGCGGCAAACCAATAAAGCATCTCATCAATAACTAATTCTAATATAAGTGGCATGTACTTTCTCATAATCAACTTCTCTCTTTCATAAGCAAAAAGCTTCACATCTTTCCTCATTTCTCAAACTTGTGACATCATGGTATGTAAAAATAGTAACCGACCCCTAATACTAGGCTATGAGCTCATACTTTAACTAGTCGTCACTAGTTCTTACTTATCCTCTTGATAAGCATATCATAATCATAAAAATAATCCCGACTCCCAGAGTATGAGCAGGGACCTAAGGAATCACCCATCATGGGACTTTTTCCTTCTCGAAATGCATCAACTGGTTAAGCCAATGACTTTGTCCGCTTGGAGGGCTGATGTTGATGCTTTCACGGTTTACCTTCTCTTACCGAGCAGGAGAAGTATGTCTCGTCGCGAAACGCATCATCTGGTTAAGCCAAGTGACATTGTCCGCTTCGGTATGGCTCTACGACCATACCCCCCACGGGTTTCCTTTCTCATCGCAAGGAGAAATGCGTCTCGCATGTCACATATAAAATCTTTCTTTTCAAACTTTATTTAAGTCCCTCAAATTTGATGGAAATTTGGCAGCATACGACTACACCGAATTTCCTCAAATTTGAGTCATGCCACATAACTCAATTCACACATATTGTTCTCATGAAATTTTTCAATCAAGTAAATCTCTTAATCAAGGAGCATACCCTCCTAATTCATTCATATTTTGCATTCTCATGCATCTTAAGCATAGCATACCGCACCATCACAACATGTCACAAATACACATAGAGTCTCATATTCATGGTATTAACATATTCACATTCATCTCAAGTATGCCCACTCGTCTCATTCTTACATCACACCTTCTATCATGGTGTCTTATGCTTTGGCTTTAGGTCTTAAACTTATGTTCTAATTATCCTATCTTTCATTATGGATCTTTATTTTACTTAAGGGATCATTGCCTATAATTTCCTCTAATATTTATGCTTACTAACATAACCAAACAGCATTACTTTACTTTGGGCAGAAAATTATCATATGATTACGTGGTCCTAGAATCTTCCTTTGACCCTTCTAAGTTCCGCCTTCGCCTAAAGCTCTATAATCAACTCCTAAAACCAATTATGAGGGATTCCTACACATATCCACTAATTATAAACCACTTTTCTTTAGTCCATTTATGCTGGAACAGAATTTACCATTTGTGCATCTAAGTGTTCTAGAATTCTTTTTAAGTCCTTTCTAGTTTCTTGTTCTTTCCTAACTTACCTAAATCCTTCCTTGCTCCACTCAAACATAATTTTACACATTTTAACACCATAAAACAGAATTTATACAGTGGCCAAGTGCACAAGGCAGAACTGAAAATACAAGCATCACATAATCACATAATCTCAGGATTTAAATGCATATAAGTTGCTAGTTTTCTATTGGAATAATTTTAGGAACTCAAAACTCTTTTAAACCAATTCCTCTCATTAAAATCATACAAAAATGGGTAAGGTCAGTAGCTAAAATATTTAGTTCATGAATTAGATTTAAAACACAAAATCTTGTTCACAATGTTCTTTAAGTTCGCCTAAGCCTAGAAAAATTCCAAGACATAGGCTATGGACACTTATGATTAGATGAACTCATCCAAATCCATCATCATCATCACAAGGCCGAAATGACAATCTTGAAATGCCTCCATTTTCTAAAACTTTACTTGTGATAATTGGGCAAGTCTTTGAGCTCTAGGATATTTAAGTGTTGGCATAAACTTAAACATGCTATGCACTTATTTTACTCTTCATTAGAAAATAAAGTGAGAGCATAAAATAAATATAAGATGCAACCTCATTATTATCTTTAAAGATTAAGTGATAACTTGAAATATAAACATGAAATGCAAGTTTGGAAATTTAAACATGATAAAGCAAGTTCATTTAGTTATTCTTGAGAGCTTAGTGATGGCAAAATAAACATGCTATGCAAGACATAAACATAAACATGTATGCAACTCATTTTATCTTAGTTAGAGATTTTACAAGACTTTAAGGAACATTATAATCTTAACCCAATATATATTTTAACAACATAAAGTGAGTTTTAGTTCTTAGCACCAAGTCTTCAAAGAAGCCTTTGGTTTTGAACTTCATCATCAAGCTCAAGAAAATGACACAAAACTCAACACTTTATCTAAATAAGCATACAAAGAACTAATCATATTCTTTATTTTATTGCTCATAGGCTTCAATCTAGAGTAAACTCTTAGAACCGACCAATTTTAAGGTTGGCAAGGGTAAGCTTAGAGTTCTTTGAAAACATAGGATTAATTTTCTTAACAAAACTTTTAGTGATCTACTCAACATTTTTTATCAAACTTTACTCAAAGGAAGGAAAGAAACCGAAACTTTGGCAAGGGAAAGGCAAGGAAAAACCGAAACTTGAACAAAGAAAAAGGAAAGGAAACCAAAAGCATATATGGTCTAAGACCAAGTTTTTCAAACTTTAGAGGCTCTCACATGGCATCACAAGACCATTATCTTGAAATCTCATTATCAAGTCAAAGTTTTACTCATGAAAAGGCTCCAAGGCCGAAAAAGAAAAAGAGGAGGAAAGGCTTGAAAAACCAAGAGAAAACTAGAACCTTTCTTGAAGAAAACAAGTAAAACTTTGAAATAAAACCCCTACCTAAAGAAGTCTTGAAAGAAATGAAAGGAAGCTTGTGTTCTTGAAGGATTGAGAAGACAAAATCTTCTCTTGGAGGAGGAGGAGGAGGAGGATTCGGCCAAAGGGAAAGCCCAAGGAGGATGAATTTTCCTTGAGGTTGTAAGCTTGGAAATGGAAAGTTTGAGTGTTTAAGAGGTGGTTTGAGGTGAGGGAGTGGTGGTTTAAGGTTGTTTGTGGTGGTTTGTGGTGGTGGAAAGGTTTCTTTGAGGGAGGAAGAAAAAGAGCAAGATGAAGAGAACTTTGAGAGAAAATACAAGAAAAAGCAAGAAAGCTAGACTTGGCAAAGCTTCTAAAGTGTAACCAAGTTCTTCAAAGCTTGGTATTTATAGAAAATTTGCAACCTATGGGAGGGAATGGCCGATGGCCAAAGAGGAAGAAAAGTGAGGAAAAATATCTCCTTAATTGGTATGGGCTTAAGCATGGTAAAGGCATGGTGAGGTATGGTTCCAAATATGGCCTAGGCATGGCTCTTTGATTGAGAATTAAAACAACATGTGACTCAAAAAGGGAGGGGGCATTTGGCCAGAATTTTACAGCAAAGGGGGAGGATAATTTGTTCATGTAATTGTGGTTTAGTGATGTGTTTAGGTGTTTCTTTGATTAAGGTTTTGATTAGGAGTTTGTAAGAAAGTGTTTAGGTGAGGTAATGACTAATTAAGGTTGTCAAGACTTGATTAGAGTGTTCTTGCTAGATTAACAATTTAAAACCATTCTTTTAGTCAAATGAAGGCATAGGCACAATTCCTTAATTTAAGGAATAGGAGATAGAAAACACTATTCAAGATTCCATGACTGAATCTTGAATCAAAGATGTAATTAGAGTTTAACCAAGCAATCTTAGGTTCTAATTAACCTTAATAAACTATTTTGACTTGAGATTAATTATCGAAATAAATTAATCTTCGATTAGCCTAATATTGCTTAGGTTTGCTTAATTACGTCATTAGGCTCACTGTACACTTTTAGGGCAAAATGGTAATTTTGCACTAAACTGCTCTGGATCTCCTGTCTTACTGAACATCTAAAACCACTCATAAACATCATTCTGAACTTCCTGAAAAGTTCTGGTCAACGCACCTTTACCCGTGAAACGTTCAGGGTATTTTGGTCATTTTGAGCCGAAAGTTTGAAAACGAGATTTTCACCTCCGATATCAAACATAACAGATATAATCCCCTTCAAACATTGAGTTGACCCATTCAAGGACTGCTAGTGTAAACTCCTTTAATTCTGGGTAATGACCTCAAGGGTATTTCGGTCATTTGCACTCAAACAAAATCGGGCGTTACATTACCAATGGTGGAGGGGACATAATCTTGAGGTGAATTGGTGGAGCTTGATGAAAATTGTTGTCAAACGTTTCAATTGGAATTTTATTTCGATCAGTTAGTGGTGGTAGAGACGAAAACCAAGATCAAAGCAGGTTGAAGACATGAGACTAGAATTAGAACAAGGAGAGAGAACCTAGGGATGATCATATCTCTTACTCGTGACATGGGGAGGAATTCTTGAGGTACAACTAGACCAATGGCGTGTAAGTGGTGCAAAGAAGGAAAATGTGATGGATATCGAGGCAAGAGATTGAGAGGAGGTCAAGAACGATTTGTCCTTTATGGGGGAGCAAGGCAAAAGAAGCCTCTATTGAAGGAAGAAGAGTATTTGGCAAGGGTGGTTGATGACAACCATTTTTAGAACCAATATTCATATGAGACAAAGGTGGTTAAGGAAGAATGTCTCAAAAAGTTGGGTGAAGAGAAGGCAAGAGTCAAAGGCAGGAATCATGAAGGTGGTCAATCACGAGGAGGCGTTCATCCAGAAGGACAAAGGAACGATGGAAAAACTATGGACATCATGATGGTTATGGACGAGTTAAGTGAGAAGAAAACATTGAAGGGTCAAAAGAGGAAAGTGGTTGGGGAAGTTCAATGCCCACTAGGCTTAGCAATCGAGGAGCGGTGGATCGTTGCTGGTTTGGGTGGTCAAGAAGCAAGGAAGTCTGAGTACGATAGACTCAATATTCTAGGTTGGGAGTGGTCCATTTCGGTAACATCCTCTGCTATGACGAACCAAGCAACTTCCTTCACTGAGCAGGTGCTCTTTGAATACCCAAAACCACTAGAGTCGCTCTCGTGCCATTGATTGAGCAAGAAAGGTCAGGGGTTGCAATGGAGGAGCGGTGGTAGAAACCGCTTGGTTTAGGCGGTCAAGAAGCTAGGAAGTCTGAGTATGATAACTCGATATTCTAGTGGGAGTGGTCCGTCTCAGGAACATCCTCTACTTTGACCAACCAAGCAACTTCCTCTCTTGGAGGGTGCGGCCTGGATAGCCGAAATTGATGGAGCAAGAGAGGTAGGGGTTGCAGGAGAGCTTGGGTTATTGGGCTTGCTGACCTAGCTTCCCCCTTGGACCACTTGAGGCCATTTTGACAATCGTGACAGAGGCGGCGTTGGAGATGGCGAGAAGGAGGGAAAGATAAGAGGAGTAAGGCAGTGGGGAAAACCAAGCAGCAAGCATGTTTTCCCTTGGATCTATTGGGCTATGTCCCATTGAAGAATTATGTTACTGAAAATGGAAACTATTCTTTGAGAGCAATGGGCCAAGCCCAAGATTGTGACTGCTAGAAAAGGGTTTTTAAAAAATGAGTATGTATCAAATGTAAGGCACTATGTGTTCTGGACCCAGAGCCAACAACGGTAATGGAATGAGCTTTCTTAGGAAATTCTGTCCCTAATAGAAGCGAGTGTACAAGGAAGGGCTGAGAAGTTGAAAGGAACCACAATAGAAAATAGAGAATATAGAAAGTATGGAGGTATCTGGATTATTCATACTCCTAGACTAGAACCCGTCAGAATCTAGCTTAGGGAAGAAGAGAACAACAAGTATAACAGTTTGCTAATTGAGAGAGAAAGGTCTTAGCACTAAGCAGCTGAGTCTCTCCAAGCCTAGGTCCTAATTCTTGGATGCATTCTACTCCCAATAACAGCTAATATAGCTCGGCTAACATAATCACCCATTAGGTGCATCATTCGTGCCCCCACTTGTTGACTTAGCAAGTTTGTTAGGTTGTACATTCAGTACCCCTTGAGCTTTGTCTAAAATGCGCCTAACTTTTTCCTTTTGCACAGTTTTAACCCCTCATGAGGCACATGGTCTTACACTACCACCCGGCCCCTGGGCGCTTTTTGAGCTATATCACCTTGTCCTGAAGGTGAAGTCCTAGATAAAAGTCATGTAGAATCTATAAAAGGAGGATATAAATATCCTTGCAGTATAATAGTATGCACTTGGGTCCCATGTGTTTTGTTCTGTGTCCCCCAATTATTAGTTCTGGATGTTCCCCTAATTTTGCAGATGTCTCTGCTTCTTGGCAGTGACTAATATGAGCAACAAATTTTTGGTTGAGCAATGAAGCCATTTCCTTTTCTTCAATATCTTTTCTACCTTTCCCTTTGGCATCCCATAAAGCTGTTGTTGCAGCAAGTTTTACTAACTGCTTAGCGGCATCAAATGTCTTTCCTATGGCAAAGAACCTCAAATTCTTGTTCACCCACACATCCATTATGAGGGTGGCACTTGCTACAAAGTCAGTTGGAGACTAAAATCCAGTATTAGCAACATATAAACAAGCAGAAACAGAATAAACATAAGGAGCACTAGTTCCCACTGTAGCTAGAGCACCAATGTTTGTGGCATTTCTGCGAACGTTGTTGGCTGCAATATATAAGTGCTCTCCAACTACAATGTTGGTGACACACCACAATGCCCACTTCTACCAATCATCTATGATCAAAGGCCTATCTTCTTCCTCAATGATAAAGAACATGACAATGGCAGATGAGGACAAAGTACTCGGGTGAAGAATAGAGGAATATGAATTTCATCATAAGACCTGATCTCATGGTTCTCTTTTGATCATAGCCAATGCAATATATCTCCTCTAAAGTGCTTCTATCTGCTACAACATCCACCATTCCTCCTAGATCCACCTTGGAACATGGGAATTTTGTCTAACTGAGTGGTCATAATTGTAGTGGATTGAGGGCAAAGCCGCATAATGGTCTCGGTCATCACTTTGAGAGATGTCACAAGTTTTGCTTCAACATCATCATTTAGCCTCATCAAAAATGAGGAAGACATCCTGGCTTGATTTTTCTCCCATGAAAATGTTTCTGAGGTCACCCATTAAACATTTAGATCCCTCAACTGCAATGGTGTTTCCACCCTCATAAAGAGCAAGATTCTTAAGTGTTGTAGAGCCCAAGGATCAACTAACCATTTGAATTGCTTCCTTGGAAGAATGATAGCTTCCCATGAAATTTTGGGACCAATGGTGATCCACATAAGTAATATCACAATCAACCACTTTCAACAACCATAGCCCAAAATTTGAACCTAGCATGTGGAGCTCTGGGAAAAGCACTTTCCTTCTGGACAACTCCCTTGCCAACTGATGAGCAGCCCAATGATTGACAACCATGCCACTCAAAAGCTAAAAACCAACAAGCTTCTTGTCACTAGAGGCTACTTGGTAACTATCAATGTTTTGCATGGAGAGTTTTGCCTCAGTTTTTGGGATATTAAGAGTAGAACGACAATAAACACCTTCCTCCCACAAGTAAGCTAACAATTCCTCAAATTTTCCTTCCAGTTGATGCCATTTGACCAGACCAGGCAGAAGCATCTTCTATTTCTGCAATAGCAACTTTGTTATCCTCTTACTCTTTGTGATTTCCCATGGATTTAATATATTCCTAGCTGACCCTAACCCAAAACATACTTCCTTGTGCTTGCATCATATTACTACATATGGATCCTTCCCAACGTGGTGAGTTCAACTTGTCCCATATGCAATCATCCCATCATCCTTCGCGTATGCTATGTTAATAAGATTCCCATAACCCAATAGCATCACATGTATTTTCATGGGAAAATTTTAGTGTTTTAATGTGAATCTTATTGACTTGGGTTTAGCCCATTTGGTTCAGTCTTTGATTCACCTTCTGCAATGCCATGTTTGCCCCATTCTCATTATTGACCCCTTTATTTGTGCACCCCTCATCTTCTAGGCCTCCTTCCTATGTTGCATGGATACATGTATGATACCTGCCCACGGAATAGAGGTATAGGGTATGAAAATTTTGGAAAAAGTAGAGTACGGGTAGGTCAATACATATAAAAAAATTTTTAAATCATATTTCATATGATGAAAACTAAAATTTTAACATAAAAAAAGTCTAAATTATTCAACATTACATTCCATTTTTTTTTTAAAAAAAAGAAATTTGGGTAGAGGAAAGGATAAGAATCAATGGAATTGGAAAAAGAAAGAAAGAAAAAAAAGGAAAAAAAAAATAAAAACTCATTAAACTGGCATATTCAAGCTATGTTACCTCTGGCATACCCAGCCATATCCAAATGTTATTTAAAGAATATAGTCATCGAATACATATCGACATACCCATACCTGAAAAGTACTCGGTATGGTACTTTTGCAAAACTAGAGTGCCCATGCTTCATAGCCTCCTTCTAATTGGAACTTGTTTTCTTCTTAATAAGTTGGACCTGACCCATTAGGTCATAAAACTGACCCAACTTATGGAATGCTCTACCCTTTTCTTTATCCTTTTGCTATTTCGGAGCCACTGGGAGGAACTAGCTCTGACCATAACTCTTGTTCCGTGGTTGTCATAGCCTCGTGGTCTAGTGGCGATATCTCACCGTCACCATACAAAGGTTTGGGTTGAGTTGTAATGGCGAAGGAAGTCAAGTCAACAGGAGGTTCAGACATCTAAGCTCAGTGGATTTGGTGGTTCCGGAATCGTTGAGTCATCATCATGCATGAGAACCAATTTGGGGTGTCAGGTGGGTCTAGTGATGGGAGATTGGCCTGCATGCATGAGATCCTAAGTTGGGCAGCTCACATCCTTGCTCGCCATTGGTGACGTTGATTTCAGTGGCTTCGGCGGTGCATGTGGCTTCGGCAAGCACCGTTGACATGAGTTTGGCCGGTTGTTTAGAAATCCAAAGCTCTCTGGCGACCTTGAGCGCTCTCGCCTCTGCGTTCCTCGACGGATTCCATTGCACATCGTCTTCGGCCTCAACCTCTTCCTTTGAAGCTGGTGTCTCCTGAAAGCCCCATCCATCGATTTGCTTATATTGTCGCTCTCTTCGACTGTTATCACTTGTGAATCCATCTTCCTCTGACCCCGGTTTGTGATTTGTTTTCGTTCATCATCCCTTTCTTCATCTTTGGGTTACATTTTCCCCTAATTACCATTACTTCTCTCACTTCTTCCTCTTCTACCTTTTGAGGTTGGTTTTGTGCATGATGGACATCAGATCGTCATTCATCAATTTTGGGATGATGTCATCTTCTATTATCACCTCAACTAGTTATGAGTTTCATCCTCGATGCTACAACTACCTCTGTTCATCTCGCTTGTCATGACGCCGTTCATTGCGCCGGTCATCTCGTGGATCGACTTAATGTTTTTGTAAGTCCCTATGCCAATTAGGAGGTTGACTTCCACACGAGCTTTGTGGGAGAGTGCTATGAGTGTCGTGTGCACGCACATCTCCTTGGACCCCATTCCATCGATCCTCCACTACCGGACGAGCCTCTCTCTATGCGTCGGAGATTGCCTCTTCTGTCGGTCTTGATTGTTGCCTCTGAGAAGTCGCATCATGTCATCCATCTCTCCAGGTACTCCATTCTAGCTTGCATCATAGTATCGTGTTCGGCCCAGTAGCTCCCAAGAATGGAGCTCTGATGCCAAATGAAATGAACCACAACAGAAAAAATAGAAAGTATGGAGGTATGTGTATTATTCACACTCCTAGACTAGAACTAGTGAGATTCTAGCTTAGGGAAGAGGAGAAAAACAAGTATAATTGAATGCAAATTGAGAGAAAAGGTCTCAACACTAAGCTGAGTTTCTCCAAGCTTGAGTCCTAATTCTTGCCTAGATGCATTCTACCCCCAATAATAGCTGATATAGCTTAGCAAACTGAATGGGATGTTCTTGTTTTTCCAAGTAAGCAATTCTAGTGATTAAATTGCTTACTTGATAGTAATCATTGGGGCTCTAAAACACTTAAGATTCTTCCTCTTGATGAGCTGGAAATGTCATTGCAGTTGAAGGGTCTGAATGCAGATTGTAGGACCATAGAAATATTGTAGTTGTAGAAGAATCTAGCGAGGGGAAATCCGAGGTAGATTGTGTTGTCTTCGTTTTTTTTTTTTTTGGGGGGTTGAATGATGCTATTGAAGAAATCCCTAGATGAAGCTATGGTCGAGACCATTATTTCACTTTATCTTTCTTTTACACTAACTAACACAACCATGGTTGTCAAATCGGGATACGAATCGTGTATTGGAAACCTTACCTTTTGAATCGTGTATCGAATTGTATCGTGAATCGTAAGATACATGATCAACAATAATTAGAAATAATACAAAAATATTTTCCATGTTAATAAACATAAAGAATAACTATACACTAGCATTTTAAAGTCAAACAAGTGATCTTAAACTGAAGTATTGAACCATATATACTTCAAATAAGGCAAGGTTCAAGTCATAATTTATAACCATATCAAAATAATAGTCACAAAATCACTATGACCAAAAGAATAGTGACTACACAAATTTTGCAATTCATTTCATCCAAAAAGTATAAAAAAGATACTGCAAACAAGTCACTAAACTATTTCCCTAGATTCTAATAAGCTATTGAATATCATTCATCATTCCCCAAGGTCAATATCACTTAGGTCATCCTCATCATCCAACATCAAAGGCTCTTTCTCCACATCTCCAACAATCTCTTCAATTTCACTTTCATTTCCTATAATGGATTTTCCCTTATCCATGGACTTTTCAATATTTAAGTTCCTTGGACCTAGAGAAAAAAAAAAATCAGTATTATAAATATAAATTTTAGTGTAGATTGTTTTAAAATGTAAACAAATACCTCTCTTCATCTTCTTGCTTAAAGCTCCTTCATCCATGGTAAAGCACTCATGTATATCCATACAAGAAGCATCAATGGGTAAGCAAGGATCCTCTTTTGGTAATCTACTCATCATCTGATTCAATATCGAATAAGCATATAGGATCATAAGTCTCTCTCTTTTCTTCTCTATGCTTTTGTCTCATTTCAAGTTGAAGATTATACTTCACAAATGCAAGCGCATTTGGTCTTTGTTGCTCCAAATGGTTTCTTCTCTTAGTATGCACTTAGTCAAATGTGCTCCAATTTCTTTCACATCCAATAGCACTACATGTGAGACTCAAAACTCTCATGGCAAGCTTTTGTAACTCTTTACCCTCTCCTCCAAAACTTTCCCGCCAAAGAGCTATTAAAACAAAAATAAATATTAAATCTAATTAGCAAATTATATCTATACAACTAATAGTTAAAAGCTATAAGTTATAAAAAATAATGTTAAAGGTTACCGGGTTGTTTCTTGTCCCTAGTATCTATTGCCATGTTTATTCCAAATAGGCCCTTAGCTATCTTAAATTTTTCAAGTTGGTGATTAGTTGAAAATCTTATTCTTCTATCTGGAACCATTCTTTCAATGGTTTCATGTAAACCGTTTCACTCCTCATTGTTCAGATTGAAGCCTTTGTCATAATGGTACCTAATGAAACAAGAAATAAAACAATTATTAGGTTTTTTTTAACATGCACCGGTACCTAATTTAACTGCACAAACACAAAACTTATTGAGGATGACATTACTTACCTAGGACTGAGATAATAGGTAGCTGCATGGAGGGCCTATGTAGTTGCAAATTCCAAAGAATGTCAATAATGTCCCACACTTTTATACCTTTGCTCATGCATTAAAAAATTTTCAGCAATTTGCTCTTTGGCTCTATCCATTGCTTCATAAATATATGGCATGATTGGTTTTGAATCTGCATCTGCTAGCTTTAGCACTTTGACAAGTGGAGCCACACATTTTAGGCAATATTGGATAGATTTCAGAAATCTAGTGTTAGTCTCTGAATATCTATAATTAGGAATATTATATCTAATTAGGGAATATATATATTTGTAATTATTGTGTATTTATTACTCAATATCTATGTATACTCTCTTCGCTGTGTAGTTGAAACACATGGATTCCTCCATGCCTCTCTCTTCTCTGTCTCTCAACATGGTATCTAGAGCCTACGAAGAAAAAAAACCCTACTAGTGCCGTCAGGAGGCCCACTGCCCTCCAGTGAAATTTTTTCAGCCAAACCGTGTTTCCCTTCCGGTTTGCTGCTTTTCCTTCGCTGTGCCTCCTTCAGCGACATCACCTCCTGTCCGTCGCCTCACCGCGTCGCGACTTTTCCGGCGTTGTTTCACCCGACCTCACCCCACCCCCAACCTCGCCTCGCCTCGCCTTCCGTGGCCTACCCTTGCCAACCGCGCCTCCATCGTCGCTCTCATGTGCTCCCACGCGCCGCTCTTCCTTCCTGCATGCTTTCGCCGTTCCAAGCTTCCGCGCGTGGTGGCGTCCTACCCCATTCCAGCCGCCACCCCTGTGGACTCGCGTTGCTCTCCTCTTCCCCTCTACCTCCACTTTGCCATCCGTGCACTTTGCAGAAGTCATTTTTGGAAATACCGATTCTCCTTGTGCTTTCGTGACCCATGGCTCAGCATTCACTAGTTATGTCAATGTGCCTCTTTCCATTGACAAACTTGATGGCAACAACTATGATACTTGGACGTCGGACATCCACCTTTGGCTCGGGGGGACTATGTTGACCATCTCACCACGAAGGTTGTAGACATCCGGCTGAGCGCCTCCGCTGGGTTAAGATTGATGCCCAGCTATGTAGCATTCTCAAGTCCACCATTTCTCCTTCCATCAAATAGATCTTTCGGGCTCATGTTACTTGTGAATCTGTTGGGCAAGCGCGAAGACCCTTTTACGATGACACTCGAAGTCTCTCTCGTGTTTGTCAGGATCTCATGGGTGTCATTGCTCCTCGCAAGCTTGATGGTTCTATGTCCTCTTATTTGGGTAAGATTCACGCGCTCTCCATGACTTCAACGAACTCTTGTCCCCTGTTGATACCCGACGAAGGAATTAGAGCAACGCAGTTCTTTCTTTATGCTCATGGCCTTTTATGGTTTACCTCCAGAGTACTTTGCTACCCGTGATTAGCTTCTGGGATCATCGACTGCCCTCTCTCAACAGTGTCCGCCTCTCTACTTCGGTTCCTGCCAAACCATCCATTGAGTTGCTCCTTCCTCCGGCTTCGATTGATATCTCTCTCTTGTACGCACAATGCCAGCCGTGGCCGTTCTCGGAAGTCTCGCCCAAGTGTGATCATTGTCATAAGTTGGGCCACTCCATTGATCGCGTTATATCTTGCATCCTCACTTGCGCCCGACTTTTAATGTTGCCCAGGGTAGTGTTCCTGCTTCCTCCACTCACCTTCTCCGCATCGCGTCTCCAAGTGATTACGCTTTTTCTGAAGTGGTTTGAGCAATGTCAGAACTCTTGGTTCCACTGCCTCTGTTGCACACTCTGGTAATTCTTTTGCTTGTCTCTCTCAGTCGGTCTATTGGGTCCTTGGGTTCTTGATTCCACGCCATCTGATCATATCTCCGGTAATAAAGCTTTATTTTCCACACTTTCTACTTTGGATATTTACCCACTGTCACTTTAGCCAACGTTTCTCTCAGGTCTTACGGGTGGGTCCTCCCATCCCCTACCCTCTATGTCATTGATTCGTCCTTTATGTGCTTGGTTCTCCATTCAACCTGCTCTCTGTTTATCGGTTAACTAAAGCCCTTAACTGTATCATTTCATTCATTGAAGATTCTGTTTACTTGCAGGACTCGAGCACGGACGGATGATTGGCACGGATGCGAGTCTCATGGCCTCTATTGGCTCAGACCCCATCAAGTGTTTGCTCCTCACCATCCTCTCACCCTCTATGCCCAGTTAGGTCATCCTAGCCTTGCCAAATTGCAGCGCATGGTGCCTGGCCTGTCCAAATTGTCCAGTTTGCCTTGTGAGTTGTGTCAACTTGGAAAACATACGCGAGTCATTTTCCTGATAGTATTAGTGGTCGAGCTGCGTCTCCCTTTGCTTTAGTTCATTCAGATATTTGGGGTTCCTGTCGCACGTGTCTATAGTTTAGGATTTCGTTATTTTGTTACATTTATTGATGACTATTCTCATTGTACTTGGTTGTTTTTACTTACAAATAGGTTCGAAGTTGTTTTCTGTATTTTCCAATTTTTATCAAGAAATAAAAACCCATTTTGGTGTTCCTATTCGCGCTTTACGTAGTGATAATGCAAAAGAATATGTCTCATGATTTTCAGCTATTTTTAGATTCTCATGGCATTCTTCACTAGACGTCCTGTGCTCATACGCCTCAACGGAATGGGGTTGTTGAGTGCAAGAACCGTTATCTCATTGAAACAACTCATATTCTCCTTCTTCATAATCATGTGCCTTTCGTTTTTGGGGAATGTTGTTTTAATTGCATGTTATTTAATTAATCGCATGCCCTCCTCCATTTTGGATCACCAAGTTCCCACTCATCTTATTTCCCCATGACCCCTTGCATTCCCTTTCCCCACACGTTTTTTGGTCAACTTGTTTTGTTCACAATTTCACTCATGGTCTTGACAAACTTTCTCACGTTCCTTAAATGTGTTTTTCTTGGTTACACTTGGTCTCAAAAAGGTTTTTGGTGTTTTTCTCCTACTCTGGGTCGTTACCTTGTCTCTCGGATGTTATCTTTTTTGACACTATTCCCTTCTTTGAGTCATCTAACCATCCCATCTCTCCTGCTTGTGAGGAACTCCCTCTTCCCATCGTCCCTATGCCTTTGCCACCCCTTATGCCTGAGCTTGCGGCCTGTCCCTTCAGGTCTACCATTGTAAACCAATCAATCAGCTAAGCCTGTCCACCTCAACACCCATTGCACCTGGTCCGCCCCCCATCCTGTTACTTCCTCCGAGCATGTCTTGGCTGATGTGGACCTCCTCTGTACCCAATCCTCCACCGCCTCTGGTCCTGTCCTTTGCTCCTGATTTCCCTTTGCCATTTGTAAAGGTATTCGTTCCACTTGTAACCCATCTCGTCACTATATTGCTTTGAGTTATCACCGTTTATCTTCTTTGCACTATGCTTGTCTGTCTTCTTTGTCTTCTGTGTCTATTCCTAAGACTGGAGGTGAGGCCTTCTCCATTCTGGGTGGAGACAAGCTATGATTGATGAGATGTGTGCACTTTAGGACAATGGTACTTGAGAACTGGTGTCTCTCCTTAGGCAAATTGTGGTTGGTTGTCGATGGATTTTTACGGTTAAGGTGGGTCCTGATGGCCAAATTGATCCTCTTAAGGCCGTCTTGTTGCCAAAGGGTACAGTCAGATATTTGGTTTGGATTATGGTGATACTTTCTCCTCTGTTGCCAAGATGGATTTTGTTCGTCTGTTTCTATCATGGCTGTTATGCGTCGTTGGCCTCTTCATCAGTTGGATATTAAGAATGCCTTCCTCCATGGTGATCTTGAGGAGGAGGTTTATATGGAGCAACCTCCTGGGTTTGTTGCTGGGGAGTCTTCAGGTCTTGTTTGTCGCCTTCAAAATCACTATAGTCTTAAGCAGCCTGCTGGGCTTGGTTTGGAAGGTTCTCCATGGTGGTTCAGCAATTTGGTATGACTTGGAGTGAAGCTCCACTCTCTTTTATCGTCATACTCAGAGAGGTTGTACCTTCTAGTTGTGTATGTTGATGACATTGTCATTATAGGGAGTGACACTCATGGCATAGCACAAATCAAACGGCACTTGTGCAATCACTTCCAGACCAAAGATCTTGGCAAACTCTGATACTTCCTGGCCATTGAAGTAGCAGTCCAAAGATGGCGTAGTCCTTTCTCAGAAAATATGCTGTTGACATTCTAGAGGAAACAAGTTTACTTGCTGCAAAACTTGTTGATACTCCTATGAATCCTAATGTCAAGCTCCTACCAAATAGGGGGAGCCACTATCTGACCCTGGGAGATATAGAAGAGTGGTTGGGAAATTGAACTATTTCACAGTTCTCTTCAGACATTTCTTTCGGTAAGTGTGGTTAGTCAATTCCTAAACTCACCATGTGAAGCTCACTGGGATCCTGTGATACGCATTTTGAAGTATGTTAAAGGAGCATTAGGGAAAGACCTTATTTACAAAGATAAGGGGCATCCTGAGGTAGTTGGGTATCGGATAGATTGGGCAGGATCCCCTTTGATAGGTGTTTCACTTCGGGTCCTGTATACTCATTGGAGGCAATCTCATATCTTGGAAGAGTAAGAAGAAAACTGTAGTTGCGAGGTCTAGTGCCAAGGCAAAGTACCGTGCCATGGCCTCAACCACATGTGAGCTTATCTGGCTTAAGCAATTGCTCCAAGAACTTCAATTTGGGGAAATCAAGCACACGACACTTGTTTGTGACAATCAAGTTGCTTTACATATTGCTTCAAATCCAGTTTTTCATGAGAGGACCAAAAACATTGAAGTTGATTGTCACTTTATGAGAGAAGATTTTGTTTGGAGACATCACCACAAGCTTCGTCAATTCAAATGACCAATTGGCAGATGTTCTCACCAAATCATTGAGAGGTCCTAGAATAAGTTACCTATGTAACAAGCTAGGTGCATATGATCTATATGCCCAAGCTTGGGGAGTGTTAAATCTGAATATCTATAATTAATAATATCATATCTGTAATTATTGTGTATTTATTAATCAGTATATATATATATATATACTTCTCTGCTATGTAGTTAAAACACACGGATTCCTCCATGCCTTTCTCTCTCTTTGTCTCTCAACATCTAGCATCTTCCAAAACCAAGTTCATCACTACTTTAGCCTCACTTTTACTGGTATAAGGGCTAGCTACCCATTCCTTCGAAGCAAAAATAGATCGAATAGCATTGTTTTGTTGCATAATGCAATTCAAAGTGAGAAAACAGTTGCAAACCTTGTCACGGCTGGTCCAGCTAATTCCCTTCCTTTTGAAAACTTTCTATACAAGATAAGGATCCATGTGTGCCTATATATGAAAGTTGTGATTTTGTTTGCATTTCCAACGGTACTATAAAACACTGAAAGCTTTCCAATATCCTCAAGGATTAAATCAAGGCAATGAGCTGTACAAGGGGACCAAAATAATGTCTCTTTTCCTCTAGCATTTTCCCTGCTGTCACAGGATTAGAAGCCCTATTTATCACAACTTGAACTATATTATCCTCTCCAACTTCTTCTACCATATTATCCAACAACTCAAACATCTTTTTGGCATCCTTGATCACATCACTAGTGTCAACAGATTTTAGAAAAACAGTTCCACTTGGATTGTTAACTAAAAATTAGTAACCGACCTACCTTTGCCATCTTTCCAACCATCACACATTAAAGTACAATCCCACTTCTTCCAATCACTCTTATATTTCTCCAAACTTTATTGGATGCTATCCACAACTTTCTTCAAGTAGGAAACTCTAACCTCATGATATGTAGGAGGTTTCAAACCTTTACCATAATCACCAATTGTTTTCACCATTTGGATAAACAATAGTCTTCTTACCAAATTAAGTGGCAAAGCATTGCCATATATACAATTGCAAATGTCTTCATCCTATCTTTCAACATTTGATTCATTGCTTGTTGCTTGACAACTTTGGATACTCCTTCCTTCCCTTGCTTATAAATGAGTTCATTGTCCCCTTATTTGTAGTTGCACTTTCACCTCCATCTTGAGTTTCACCCTCTTTAAAACATTCGGGATTATTTTCATCCTTTTTCTTGTCTTTGTTTTCCAATAAATTGACAAATATTTCCTTTACATCATCTGGAACACTAGTACAAGCACTTACATTCTCCCTTGTTCCAGCAAGATGATGTTTCATTCTTTGCAACACCACCCCAACAAGAATGTGAATAATACTTGCATTTAACTAAGCCTATGTGGGGGAACAACCACGCAATGATCCCAAGTAATGTCAGCTTCCTTTTTCTTTTTAGTTTGACCCATCTAGTCAAAATACTAACACAAAAAATAGACAAATTAAAAAAAAAACACATTAAAACATTTTGCAAATAAAAAAAAGCATATTAAAATGTTAGAAACTAGAAAAAGAAACAGAGACAAGCTTTAAAATAGAAGATACAAATAAAAAGAAGCAAAGAGCTGCACACAAAAAAAAAGCTAACAAGTGTTAGACAAATTACCTGAAGTGATGAAAGTTTATAAGAGGAAAAAATATAGGGGTAGCATGGGAATTGGAGTAACGAATGACTCAAATGTGGCTGATTCTAGTGGGCCCTCGTATAGGCCTTAACGGTTTTTTAGAAGAGTGTGGTGTGTGCTAGTGTGGTGTGTGCTAGTGAGAGAGTGGATCATGTGGGTTGTTAGGGGAAAGGGAGTATTTGTGCGTTGGGGGAGGGAGTGTTAGGCATTCAGTTGGTTATACCTGTAGGAGGATTGGAGTGAGTGAGCTACTCCGTGCTCAACTCCTTCTCTTGTATTTGCTTCATACCATTCATCTTGTTTTTAAATATACATATTAGTATATTCCTTGGCTTTGCCGTTCTTTATTCTGCTATCCTGGAGGAGGTGCCTGCATTTCTCGAAGCTGGATCTAAAATCTGGGTATCACCAGATTAGAATGCGAGGGGGATATGGAGAGCGCCCTTCTACGTTCCAGGCCTTAAAGAACACAGTCTGAAACCGTTTCTGAGGCGATCGCATTGGTTTTTTTTGACGATATCCTAATCTATAGCAAATCTGAGGTCGAACATCAAGAGCACTTCCTGAAGGTGTTGGAGCTCCTGAGATAGCATCGTCTCTACATTAACAGGAAAGTGCTCTTTCGGTAAACTGAGATTGAGTATTTGGGCCATGTTATTTCAGGGGAGGGAGTTGCTCCGACCCAAAAAAATTGAGGCAATGTTAACTTGGCCTATCCCTACTAACTTGAAGGGTCTAAGGGGATTCTTGGAATTATAGGCTATTATCGCCGCTTCGTCTGGGGATATGGAAAGATAGCATGGCCTTTAACCCAGCTTCTCAAGAAGGACTGCTTCCAATGGAGCATGGAGGCTCAATTGGCCTTTGATAGACTGAAACGGCAATGACTACCCTTCTACTTCTTGCTGTTCCAGACTTTGGGAACGGTTTTGTGATTGAGACGATGCTTCTGGCAAGGGTCTGGGAGCCGTGCTGATGCAAGAAGGAAGACCAATAGCTTTCATGAGTCAAAAATTGTTAGAAAGGGCACAACAAAAATTTGTGTGAGAAGGAATTAATGCCTATTGTAATGGTAGTCCAAAAGTGGCGACACTATCTTTTGGGGAGACGCTTCATAGTGTACTTAGACCAGAAGAGTTTGAGATTTCTAATAGATCAGCACTGATGGGGAGGGCCAACAAAAGTGGATTACAAAGCTATTGGGGTTTGATTTTGAAATTAAACACAAGGCAGGGAGGGAAAATGGGGTGGCCGACGCGCTGTCACGAAGAACCAACTTAGATGCTATTTCCTCTGAACTTTCCAAAATTGGGAGGGGCTTTAGGAAGAGGTGCAGAAGGACGAGAACTGAGAAGCATTATTCAAGGGCTGATTCAAGGGTCAGAAGTGCAAGAGGGTTTCGAACTCAAGAAAGGGCGATTATACTACAAGGGGAGGGTGGTAATCCCAAGAAATTCTCCTAGAATTCCTTTGTTGTTGCAAGAATTCCATGGCTCGGCCTTAGGGGCCATTTGGGCTTCTCAGAACTTATAAGTGAATCGAGGGGCTGATTTGGTGGGAAGGAATGCGTCAAACCATCCAAAAATATGTGCAAGGGTGTGAAACTTGCTGAGGAATAAGTACCAACGTTGGCCCAGCTGGTCTTCTTCAACCTACCAATTCCTTCCAAGGTATGGGATGGCATCTCCATGGATTTCATAGGGGGACTTCCAAAAGCCCAAGGTATGGATACTATCTTAGTTGTTGTGGATAGATTCTCTAAATACGTTCATTTCATTGGGCTTGCTCATCCTTTCCTGCAAAAGAAGTAGCTGGATTGTTCATCAAGGAGGTTGTGTGGTTGCATGGATTTCCATCATCCATAGTGACTGAGGGATAAGATCTTTATGAGCTCCTTTTGGGCTGAATTGTTTAAGCAAGCTGGAACTAAATTGAAGCATAGCTTGGCTTACCATCCGCAACGGATGGACAACAGAGGTGGTAAACCGCTGCCTGGAGACTTATCTAAGATGTTTTTCAAGTGCAAAACCGAAGAACTAGAGTAGATGGCTGTCCTGGGTAGAATTATGGTTTAACACCTCTTTCCACTTTGCTGCCAACAATTGTCCCTTCAAGATATTGTATGGGAGAGAACTTCTAGCGATAATTAAAGGGGATGCATCACCCTCAACTGTGGAAGAAGTAAACCAACTGCTGGCAGAAAGAAACTCAATGTTAGAAGAGCTGAAATGGTATCTGAACAAGGCACAAGAGAGATTGAAAGCACAGGCTGATCAAAGAAGGAGGGAAGTAGAGTTTGAAGAGTTTGAAGTGGGAGAGAAAGTTTATTTGAAGATTCAGCCTTATAGGCTGAAGTCATTGGCTAAGCACATCAATCAGAAATTGAGTCCTAGATTTTATGGACCTTTTGAAATCATTGAGAGGATTGGCAAGGTTGCATACAAGCTACTATTACCAGAGGACTCCGGATGCACCCTGTATTCCATGTGTCCTTGTTGAAAAGGTGTGTATCACCTGAAGTAAAGTGCCAACCGCTACCTCAAGGTCTCACAGAAGATTGGGAGTTGAAGGTGGAACCAGTTGAGGTGTTGGCCACCAGGATGAATGCACAGGGCGAGTGGGAGGTACTGATTCACTAGAAGGATTTGCCAGAGTTCGAAAGTACTTGGGAATGGTTGTGGACATCAAACTGAGTTTTCCTCATTTCCACCTTGAGGACAAGGTGGTTGTCCAAGAAGGGGGTATTGTTAGAGACAAATTACCTGAAGTGCTGAAAGTTTATAAGAGGAAAACATATAGGGATAGCATGGGAATTGGAGTAACGAATGACTCAGCAAATGTGGTTGATTCTAGTGGGCCCTAGGATAGGCCTTAACGGTTTTTTAGAGAGAGTGTGGTGTGTGCTAGTGAGGAGTGGATCGTGTTAGGCCTAGACTGATATTGAAGAAGAATAGCGCAATTTTATTGATCACAGGTTGGGTAAATCACCACAACCTCAAGAAAGTACAATATGAACCCTAGGGAGAGAATTTCCCCTATCTACTCGTTACAAGAAAATGAATTCAGACACACAATGGTTATTCCTTTCCTATTTATATCTTTGCTCCTAAACTAACTAATTTTCCCTACCAAAACTCTCTTCCCGCCTCTTTCTAATTGTTCCTAACTATTTTCCTACTTCTCTCCTGTCCTGGGCTGGTGTGCCTCCTGGCCCATTTGCTCCCTCCTTATTCCTTCTAGCATAGACTTTACCGAATCTATGGTCCCTAACATTACCCCCCTCCCCCAGGAGAACCACCTTGTCCTCAAGGTGAGAATTGGAAGGTGCTGCAGGAGCTAGAGCTCCAGGAATTATCATAAGCAGGCAATCCCTTCCATTGCACTAGGACTTCCAGGGCTCCATCTTTGTTGTGCCTCAGCTCCAGCAATTGTTCAGGTTCTCTCTATGACACCCTCCTCTGAGCCCCAAGGGCATGTCTTGCGGTTGCTGGTTTGGGGACAGCTTTCTTGAGCCTACTCACATGAAAAACCGGATGAAGCTTGCAAGTCGGGCGGTGCCAGCCGGTATGCAACTGGTCCAACACGTTCCTGCACCTTGAAGGGTCCATAAAAGCGGGGTTGAGCTTTTCATTTGGTCGCGCGCGAGGGACTTCATACGATAAGGCTGGAACTTCAGGAAAACCCAGTCATCTACCTGAAACTCCACTTCCTGGCGCTTTTTGTTCGCGAAATATTTCATCCGTTCCTGGGCTAGCGTCAGATGAGATTTCAACTCATCCAAAATCTCATCTCGGGAAGCTATGAGTGCCTGGACTTCAGCTACCTTAGAAGGGTAGGTGTCACCCTTAAAGAGCATGGTGGACTACGGCCATAGATGCCTGGAATGGAGATGTCTGTGTAGTTGCATTATATGTTGTATTGAACCAATACTCTGCCCATGGGAGCCAGTCCCTCCATTGGCTTGGTTTTGACCCAATAAAGCACCTAAGATAAGTTTCTAAGCAGCGATTGGTCACCTCTGTTTGTCCGTCGTCTCGGATGATAAGAGGTGCTGTATTTCAGCTTAGTACCAGCTGCTTTGAACATTTCTGCCCAGAATTTGCTGAGAAATATGGGATCACGATCTGAAATGATGGCTGCTGGAAATCCATGGAGGCGTGCCATTTCTTTAACAAAAATTTGGGCAACATCCTTGGCTGAAAATGGATGAGCCAATGCTATAAAATGCGCATACTTCGTTAATCGGTCCACAACCACCATGATAGCATCTTTCCCTTTTGATTTCGGTAGGCCCGTAATAAAATCCATAGATATTTCGGACCAAACCTGCTTCGGTATGGGTAAGGGTTGCAGCAACCCTCCTGGTGATAGGGCCTGATATTTGTTGGTTTGGCAGGTCTGACAAGAAGCAACATAATCTTTCACCTGTTGCCTCATTCCTCTCCAGTAAAAGGCTGCTGTAAGTTTTTTATAGGTTCTGAAGAAACCTGAGTGGCCCCCTGTAGCTGAATTATGTACCTCCGCCAATAATGCAGGGATTTGAGATGAGTCTTTAGGAATCACCGCTCTACCTTTGTAAAATAACCTGCCATTTTTTAGAGAGAAACCAGGAAAATCATTGCCCCCTTGACGTAAATGAAGGATGATGGAATGTAGGTGCTGGTCTTTTTCAATTTCCTCCTGAATTGTGTCCCACATATTAGTGGTGACAATGGAAATGGCATGAAACATCATCTGTCTGGACAGAGCATCAACTGCTTTGTTTTCTAAGCCTGGCCTGTATTGGATTTCAAAGTCCAATCCCATAAGTTTTGAGGTCCACTTTAGTTGGTCTTCACCCAGTAGGCGCTGGTCAGTTAGGAATTTTAAGCTACGCTGGTCTGTCATGATAATAAAGTGCCATCCAAGGAGGTAGTGACGCCATTTCTGGACAGCAAAAACTACTGCCATCAGCTCCCTTTCATATGCAGACTTCAGTTGGGCACGCTGGGACAATGCCTTGCTGAGGAACGCAATCGGTCTCCCATCTTGGGAAAGGATAGCCCCAATGCCTTGGCTGGAAGCATCAGTCTCAATAACAAATGGTTTTGAGAAATCAGGAACAGCTAAAATTGGTAACTTTTCCATGGCAGCTTTTAACCTTTCAAAAGCTTGTTGAGCTTCCTTACTCCAAAGGAAACTATCCTTTTTGGTGAGGTCAGTAAGGGGTTTTGCAATACTCCCATAACCCTGCACAAATCTTCGGTAATATCCGGTTAGTCCCAAAAATCCCCTCAGCGCCTTGACATCCTTAGGTACTGGCCATGATCTCATAGCATCAGTTTTCGGGGATCAGCGGCTACTCCTTCTGCTGAGACTATATGGCCCAAATATTCCACCTTGTGTACCGCAAAGTCACACTTCTTTTTGTTTAATACAAGTTGATTCTCCTGGAGTAACTGGAATACAGCTGCCAGATGTTCCGCATGTTGCTGTTCACCCTTACTATACACCAAAATATCATAAAAAAAAACTAAGACGAACTTACGAAGATAGGGGCGGAGGATGTCATTCATGAGGGCTTGAAATGTAGACGGAGCATTGGTGAGGCCAAATGGCATCACGAGGAATTCATAGTGGCCTTCGTGTGTACGGAAGGCTGTTTTACCTATGTCATCCTCCACCATGCGTATTTGGTGGTAACCCGATTGAGGTCTAATTTGGAGAACATTGCTGCCCCTGCTAACTCATCAAGTAACTCATCAATCACCGGTATGAGAAATTTATCGGGTACCATTATCCTGTTCAATGCCCTGTAATCAACACAAAATCTCCAACTGCCATCCTTTTTCTGACCAGGATTATTGGACTAGCAAAGGGCTGACACTTGGCCTTATAACCCCGGACTGCAGCTTTCCTGGACCAGCTTCTCAATCTCATTTTTCTGATAATGGGGGTGGCGGTGAATCGTAGGTTGGGAATGTCAGAACCCTTCCTTCAACACAATAGCATGGTCATGAGATCTATGGGGTGGTAATCCCGGTAAGGCTTCAAATATGGTAGCGAAGGAATCTAATACTTGCTGTACCACTGCTGGAGGTGTGTTGGCAGCTTGCATCTGGTGAAAAATAGGCCATAATTGGACCATATATCCTCCCTGTTCCTCCTCTAACTCCTTTAAAGTTGCCCTCAGAGCCAGTCCATGTAACACAACTAGGGTCACCCTGAAGTACCACCCATTCATTGTTCATCTTAAAGGTCAATCGGGACTTTCCAAAATTTGTGAGTGTGTCCCCTAAAGTGTCTAACCATGCCAGACCTAAGACCAGTTCTGAATCATCTAGGGAAAAATATAAAAGTCCTGTGTTACTACAAGGTTAGGAAAATGGACCTGCACCTGTTGACATTTCCCTGTTCCTGGTTTTTGGTCCCTTCCAGCCACTGTCACTATGAATTGTGATTCTGAGTTTACTGGCAGCTCAGTATCTGTTACTAATTTTGGGCATATAAAGTTGTGTGAAGCACCTGGATCGATCAATACACGAACTTTGTTGTTTTTAACCGTGGCCCAAGCTCGAATTCGCCGCGATTGCCTTGACCGCTCATTGATTTCAGTGCTAATTATAGGGCTCGTTATCTTCCCAAGTCTTCTTGGCATCGTGCCAATCACCCTCAAGCTCTTCTTCAAGTATCATCAGTTTGAGGCCTCTATTTTTACATATATGAGCAGAGGAATATGTGTCCTCACAGAAAAAACATAAGCCTTTGGCACGTCTATCCCTGTATTCTTCATCAGATAAATGCTTGAACTTATGCTTCCCTTTCCCTTCCTCCAACTGTACAGGTTGTTGGTTGTTCATGGGAAGTCCTCTACTTCTACTATTAGGAAAGACATTACCAGCATATCTAATAGCGGTCTTACCAGCAGCTTTTGTAACACAGTTCTTACTTTCTATCAATTCAGCCTTATTCATCAATTCGTCTAAGGTATTGAAAGAATGGAGTTTTAGTTTAGCGTACCTCGGGTTTCAGCCCATTTAAAAGTAACCCAACTAAGTAGCGCCTTTCATGATCTTCAAGGTACTAGAATAGAGCTCAAATTGCTCCCTGTAATCCCTAATCGATCCGTCCTGTTTAATGTCGAGCAATAGTTCGAAGGGTTCTGTGCCAACTCTGGTTGGAACCGCTTGATCAACGCGTCGCGGAACTTTGGCCACGTTGGATCGCAGGAGAGCTCTCCCACCAACGGAACCACACTAATGCCTTCCCTTCCAAAGCTATTTTCGCGACAAATAGCCACTGGTTCTCAGGGACTTCACACACTTGAAAATAGCGCTCAATGCTATCGATCCATGCGTACGCTCCCTCTCCATGGAACAACGGAACGTCGATCTTCTGCCATTGATCAAATTGGCGATGATGCATGTGTCTCTGCGTGAACCCCTCGCCATCACTTCCAGATCCGCGATGCTCCGGTTGAGGTCGTTCATGGCATTCGTGATTGCTCTGCGAGTGCATGTCGCGATGCGGTCCATTTTGGTGATCGCAATTCGGCGAAGAGTCGCGATCCATGCGAGTCTCCATCATCTCCATCCTTGCGCTGAGTGCCTTCAGCGAAGCAGCGATGTCCGCTATTGATGCTGCGATGCTTGCGCGATCTTCTTCATGCTGCGACTGCAATGCACTGAGTGCGGCGTCAACTGCTTCAAACTTCTTGTTGTTCGCTGCCATTGGAGAGGTAAGTTCCAGGATTCACAAGGAATCTGATACCAGTGTTAGGCCTAGACTGATATCTGAAGAAGAATAGCACAATTTTATTGATCACAGGTTGGGTAAATCACCACAACCTCAAGAAAGTACAATATGAACCCTAGGGAAAGAATTTCCCCAATCTACTCTGTTACAAGAAAATGAATTCAGACACACTTACAATGGTTATTCCTTTCCTATTTATATCTTTGCTCCTAAACTAACTAATTTTCCCTCCCAAAACTCTCTTTCCCGCCTCTTTCTAATTGTTCCTAACTGTTTTCCTACTTCTCTGCTGTCCTGGGCTGGTGTGGGCCTCACTGGCCCATTTGCTCCCTCCTTATTCCTTCTAGCATAGACTTTACCGAATCTATGGTCCCTAACAGATCATGTGGGTTGTTAGGGGGAAAGGGAGTATTTGTGCGTTGGGGGAGGGACTGTTAGGCATTCAGTTGGTTATACTGCCGGAGGATTGGAGTGAGTGAGCTACTCATGCTCAACTCCTTCTCTTGTATTTGCTTCCTACCATTCATCTTGTTTTTACAGTAATATACATATCAGTATATTCCTTGGCTTTGCTGTTCTTTATTTTGCTATTCTGCTGTGTTGCTATTAACAAGCAAAAGACAGAAATAAAATAAACTAAAAAATAAAATATATAAATATAATAATATAGTCATTGTAATAACATGAATTATAAAACAAGAAGAAACATAGAGCACATGCTGTGTTTTCATGTTTAGAAATGGGGGAAGAAGATACAAGGTACAAAAAAAATAAAGCTTTATAAAGTGATTAGCACCAAACAAAACAAATTATTAAAAGAAGTGAAGTACCAGCTTGGCCACAAAGATGGAGAATAGTCCGTTACAGGGACCAGAAGAGAAGAGTGGGACCTCTGGTTGCTTGATGTTTCGTTTCTCAGATGGAGGTTTGAAAACGAAGAGAGAAGAGAGGTTTTATGAGTAAAAAATAATGGATACTGATGAGACATGTATGAGTGGCTGTTCCCTCTTTGTTAAAATAAAAAAAAAAGCAAAAAATTACAAAATCTAGGGTTTTTTTAAAACCAAGTTGCGCATGACCTGGGCCATTGTGTGCGCTACCCGATTGCTTTTTGAATCGCACAACTGAGATACAAATAGTGATTCATGCAATTCAGTCACCGATTCGTGCTCTATTTTGATACATCATACGATTCGCATCGCCAAGCCTCAGAATCGTCTCGAATTGCAGGTATCGAATCGCGATTCTTATGATTCTGACATCTGACTACACTGCACACTGCTAGAAAAGGAGTTTCAGTTTAACTTGGATGCAAGAGGAAAAGTGAGTATTGTTGTTGCAAGGGGAGGTACTATTAGACTATTAGTGGCACTGATGGTGGTTAGAAGATTCCTACAAATGGCTAGTGTCATGCAGGGGTTGTCCCTTTATTGGTTTTTAGGGACACTTATGCAAATACTAATAATCAAGGATTGATGCCTCCAGTTTACTGCATGTTTCCTTCATCCTCTAGCTCTATTGCCTGTTTCTGTTGGAAACCTAAAGATAATTACATTTGACCATGTGACAACCATCTCTTAACTAATTCCAACAGTCTCCTGACAGAATAACTATAACAGCTAGTTCAGATTCTAACAGATTATTCATATAATCTATATACTGTAGCACTTTTGATATGACCTACTTTTCTGTTGCATAAGACATGTTTTTCATTATAGTGACATCCCTCTCCCTCAGATCCAGGGCCTTTATTTCTGCAGCTGGTAAACATGTTGTGAATAGATTCATGTGAACCGTGTCTGCAGTTTATTCTTGTCCATTTCATGTTACATGTACTCCGTATTATTCAGTATGACGGACATTAACTTTGTGGAAATTCTCTGCTGTTAACTTTTACCTACCTTTTCTTGTCCTTCCCCTTCTTCTTCCCTCAATTGTGGGTTGTCTTCATATATGGAGTTCTCATGATTTAATTTTTAATTGTTCAATTTGTGTCTTGAAACAGGTTGGGACAGGGAAGGGACAAAGCAATACAGTACTTGATGGAGAACACACATATTTTAGAGGAAATTGAAAAGGTTGGGTGATCTGAACCTGCTATATGCTATTTGAATGTGTTAAATCAGGTTTGATTCTGTACATTCTTGTGTCTCTTAAGGCTGTGCAATGTGAGCTTGCTTACTGCTTGGTTGTACCTTCATACACCTATTCATTCCGCTATCCAGTAAAGATCGCAATATCATGTGATCTCACCTAGAAAGGTTATGCCATGGGTGGTGTTGCCAGCGTTGCAGTATTCTAACTATCCTGCATGTGAATTGAGGTTTGTGGTGTAGAGCATGGTTTGATGTTAGGATCAAATTGCAAGATATGGGACTTGAGTTCCACATTGGAGGTATGGGATTTGATGGGGGGTTTATAAGGGCTCGGGCTCTCCCATCACAATGGATAGCTTTTGTGGTGTGGTGTCTTCTAAGGTTCTTCACTCTTACTTTTGAGTAAGACCAGTAGGCAAGGAGATTTTTTTTCTTCACTATATAACACTAGATAGCATAAGTTGCGCAGGGTTTATCTCGTCATGAACTTCTTGTTTTTGTGTGTGTGGGGATTTTTGTTTTTTGTTTTGGGAGGGGGGTAGTATCTGATTAATCAAAACAAATAGGCACCGGTCACAATAGCATCATCTCACTATGAGCTAGGGACAAGCATTTGGAGTTGTGAAGCCCTAGTGACTTCAATTAAATGTTTTTTTTTTCCTGCCATAACATGTTATAGAATAACACGTGAGTTCATGAATAATACTTGGGTTCTTAATCAAACTTTAATAAACGACGATTCACATATTCATTGCCATCATCTTAAATCAAACACTAAATAGATTTTCCTTGTGTTTGTCATACGATAAAACTAAATAATTGAAGAACCTTCGATTTATCTTCCATTAGAAATAGCCAAATTACTCTGATGCAATTGTTGGGGGACCTTCTAGAGGCCACTTGGCCTAAGAGAGAGGTCAGCCCAAATATACTATAAGGCGCGGCCTAGGACAAGGCGAGTGCAAGACAGTAGGATGGGCTCCAAGATAGATGTCTTACTTGGGCCCACATAGGATACAAATCCTTTAGGGGAATTCGATGGTGTATTTCGTCTGGTGGGCTATGTAGATGGTGGTGTCTCTGGGGGACAAGTCCCCTGGAAAGACCCTCATGAGGCGGGAACATACCAAATGGGGAAAGTGTAAAAAACAAACCAAAAGGTAAGAAATGCAGGATGATATAGGCAGGTCCCTGATAGGGCCATAGGATGAAAAGCATAGCCATGAGAGAAAGTTAAGGTATAAGGGTCTTTAAAGGGGTGGTGTGGAAATTAATAGCAACACAGCAGAAAAGCAGAATAAAGAACAGCAAAGCCAAGGAATATACTGATATGTATATTACTGTAAAACAAGTTGAATAGTAAGAAGCAAATACAAGAAAAGGGGTTGAGCATGAGTAGCTCACTCACTCCAATCCTCCTCCAGTATAACCAACTGATTTCCTAACATTCCCTCCCTCAACGCACAAATACTGCCTTTCCCCCTAACAACCCACATGATCCACTCCACACCGCACACACCACACTCTCTTCTAAACAAACCGTTAAGGCCTATACTTAGGGCCCACTAGAATCAGCCACATTTGCTGAGTCATTCGTTGCTCTAATTCCCATACTACCCCTATATTTTTTCCTCTTATAAACTTTCAGCACTTCAGGCAATTTGTCTCTAACAATACCCCCTTCTTGGACAACCACCTTGTCCTCAAGGTGGAAATGAGGAAAACTCGTTAATGTCCAGCCGATTCCAGGTACTTTCGAATTCTGGTAAATCCTTCCAGCGAATCAGTACCTCCCACTCGCCTTGTGCATTCATCCTGGTAGCCAACACCTCAACTGGTTCCACCTTCAGCTCCCAATCTTCTGTGAGACCTTGAGGTAGCGGTTGGCACTTTACTTCAGGTGATACACACCTTTTCAGCAAGGACACGTGGAACACAGGGTGCACTCGGAGTCTTCTGGTAATAGTAGCTTGTATGCAACCTTGCCAATCCTCTCAATGATTTCAAAAGGTCCATAAAATCTAGGACTCAGTTTCTGATTGATGCGCTTAGCCAATGACTTCAGCCTATAAGGCTGAATCTTCAAATAAACTTTCTCTCCCACTTCAAACTCTACTTCCCTCCTTTTTGATCGGCCTGTGCTTTCATCCTCTCTTGTGCCTTGTTCAGATACCATTTCAGCTCTTCTAACATTGAGTTTCTTTCTGCCAGCAATTGGTTTACTTCTTCCACAGCTGAGGGTGATGCATCCCCTCTAATTATCACTGGAGGTTCTCTCCCATACAATATCTTGAAGGGACAATTGTTGGCAGCAGAGTGGAAAGAGGTGTTAAACCATAATTCTGCCCAGGGCAGCCATCTACTCCAGTTCTTCGGTTTTGCACTTGAAAAACATCTTAAATAAGTCTCCAAGCAGCGGTTTACCACCTCTGTTGTCCATCCGTTTGCGGATGGTAAGCCGAGCTATACTTCAGTTTAGTTCCAGCTTGCTTAAACAATTCAGCCCAAAAAGAGCTCATAAAGATCTTATCCCTATCAGTCACTATGGATGATGGAAATCCATGCAACCGCACAACCTCCTTGATGAACAATCCAGCTACTTCTTTTGCAGTAAAAGGATGAGCTAGCCCGATGAAATGAACGTATTTAGAGAATCTATCCACAACAACTAAGATAGTATCCATACCTTGGTTTTTTGGAAGCCCCTATGAAATCCATGGAGATGTCCTCCCATACTTTGGAAGGAATTGGTAGCGGTTGAAGAAGACCAGCTGGGGCCAGCGTTTGGTACTTATTCCTGCAGCACGTTTCACACCCTTGCACATATTTTTGGATGGTTTGACGCATTCCTTCCCACCAAATCAGCCCCTCAATACGCTTATAAGTTCTGAAGAAGCCCGAATGGCCTCCTAAGGCTGAGTCATGGAATTCTTGCAACAGCAAAGGAATTCTAGGAGAATTTCTTGGGATTACCACCCTCCCCTTGTAGTATAATCGCCCTTTCTTGAGTTCGAAACCCTCTTGCACTTCCGACCCTTGAATCAGCCCCTGAATAATGCTTCTCAGCTTCTCATCCTTCTGCACCTCTTCCTCAAGCCCCTCCCAATTCTTGGAAAGTTAAGAGGAAATAGCATCTAAGTTGGTTCTTCGTGACGCGTCGGCCACCCCATTTCCCCTCCCTTGTATTTAATTTCAAAGTCAAACCCCAATAGCTTTGTAATCCACTTCTGGGCCCTCCCCCATTAGGTGCTGATCATTAGAAATCTCAGACTCTTCTGGTTGAGTACACTATGAAGCGTTTCCCCAGATAGTGTCGCCACTTTTGACTGCCATTACAATAGCCATTAATTCCCTCTCATCACAGATTTTTGCTGCCCTTTCTGACAATTTTTGACTCATGAACGCTATTGGTCTTCCTTCTTGCCAGGCTCCCAAACCCTTGCCAGAAGCATCTGCTCTCAATCACAAAACCCTTCCCAAAGTCTGGAACAGCAAGAGCTGGAAGGGTAGTCATTGCTTGTTTCAGTCTATCAAAGGCCAATTGAGCCTCCATGCTCCATTGGAAGCGGTCCTTCTTGAGAGCTGGGTTAAAGGCCATGCTATCTTTCCATATCCCCGACGAAGCGGCGATAATAGCCTGGAATTCCAGAAAACCCCTTAGGCCCTTCAAGTCAGTAGGGAAAGGCCAAGTTAACATTACCTCAATTTTCTTTGGGTCGAGGCAACTCCCTCCCCTGAAATAACATGGCCCAAATACTCAATCTCAGTCTAAAAGAGCACTTTTCCTATTAATGTAGAGACGATGCTGTCTCAGGAGCTCCAACACCTTCAGTGTGCTCTTGATGTTCGGCCTTAGATTTGCTATAGATTAGGATATCATCAAAAAAACCAATGCGAATCGCCTCAAAAACGGTTCAGAACTGTGTTCATTAAGGCCTGGAACGTAGAAGGAGCGTTTGTGAGGCCAACGCATGACGAGAAACTCGTAATGCCCTTCATGAGTGCGGAAGGCACCTTCTCGATATCCTGCCTCGCATTTCTTCTGGTGATACCCAGATTTTAGATCCAACTTCGAGAAATACCGGCACCTCCTAATTCATCCAATAACTCATCGATAACTGGTATGGGGAATTTGTCAGGTATGGTTACCTTGTTCAAGGCACGATAGTCGACGCAGAACCTCCATCCACCATCCTTCTTTCTCACTAGAATCAGGGCTAGAATAAGGGCTCGTGCTAGGGTCTGATAATACAGAGGACATCATTTCTCCTATGATCTTCTCAATTTCGTTCTTGAAAGTAAGGATACCTATAGGGTCTTATGTTGGGGATAGTGGCACTTCTCTTAGAGTGATTGAATGATCATGAGCCCGTTGTGGAGGTAGTCCATCGGAAGGTGGCATAAGTCATCATATCTCTGTAACGCTCCTTGAATGCCTCAGGAGTTTCATCTTCTAAACGACACCCAGGTTCAGGCCCCCCCGCTTGTTTTCCGAACGGGGGTCACCAGGTAGCCTTCTCCTTCCGCCTTGAGAACCTTGAGAGTTGTTTTCCACGACGCCTTGGCCGTTCCCAAGCTGGGTCACCCTGGATCCCTGCCGTCCCCCCGCTTCCATTGAATCATCAATTTCTGGAAATTAGCTCTATGTCTCCCAAACTCGCTATCCACCCATAGCCTAGCACCACGTCCGCACTTCCCAACCCAAGAACGAAAAAGGCTGTGAGATGGTTGATCCTTGAATTTCAATCTTCAGATTCTCACAAAGGCCATAGCCATGCTAACTTCCCAGTACCCACCTCACGTGAAGAGGGAAGGTGGAAGGAAGCTGGACGCGAAACCAACGGAGTAGAGATGAAGTTGGCATCGGCCCCGTATCGACCAGGATCACGACCTCAGGAACGCCTATCTTCCTTTGAACCTTAAAGGATTTGTTGACGGTGGTGAAGCCTTGTAGCTGTCCAGGGTAAGGTGAAGTGATTTCAGGGAGAAGCACCCCGGCTCCTGTGTCCTCGTCTTCGCTCGAAGAATCCACCTCCTTGTCTGAGTTTTCCACCAGAGCAAGGTGGTAGTGCCGGAGACGACACATATGTTCTCGATCCCATCGTTCTCCGCATTTGAAACACGGCCCTTGCGCGACCGCGATCGTTAGCTCCTCCTGACAGGCGTCGTGGTCCACCTTTGCTCGTGGAATCAGAAGCGCTGCACATGTGCATTTGGTGGTGGTGTGTTGATCGTGTTGCTTCTGGAAGGAACCAGGGAGGTCTTATACATGGTTGGGCCTTTAGAGTGGCCCGATCCGCGATCCGAAGGCCCAACTCCACCCCTCTCCACTCCTTGTTTCTTTCTTCCAACATTAAGGCCTTGTCCTTCACTTCAGCCAACGAGCCCAATTCCAGACTCTTTCTCGGCCCGCAAACCACCACGCAGCCCATTAATGAAGATCCCCTCAACATTTCGCGGTCGACATTGCGCATGGGTCCGAGATTCGTTCAAAGTCCTCGATGTAGTCCAACACCGTACCCGTTTGACGTAAACGGAGCAAAGGGCCGTATGGGTCCTTGAGCACTCCGGTTGAAAGCGCCGTGTGACGGCGTCACGGAAGCCACGCCAGGAAGGAACCAGTTTGCTCCTCCCACACTTGATACCAGTATAACGCCTTCCCTTCTAAAGCTAACATCGCCACTTCAAATTTCTCTTCAGCTTCGATGTCGTTGATACGGAAGTAGCGCTCGATTTTCACGAGCCATCCTAAAACATCCTCCCCGAAAATGGAACCTCCATGCGTCGGTCACGAGGGCGACGCCCTGGGCTGTCATAGGCGTCGTGCGGTCCGGTCGGGCCATGGCGGACGTTCAGGTGGCGGGAATGGCCAACGAGGGAATGAGGAACCCCGATCATCGGGTCCCTAGACCTTGAGTCACGGTGCCGCCCGAGGGAGAAGGGGTATGGTTGCGCCCTTGATCCCTCTAGAACCCCATTCCACGGTCATCCGCGTCCACAAGGGGTGATGGCCGTCGTGGTGGTGGTGACCGGCCGCGCTGGCGTCCGACGATCCTCCTTCCTCTCCAGCAATTGCATCACCTGATCCAATCTTGTTCGCAGCTCTCCACTTGATCCTCCATTTCAGCAACGTTCGCGAAGGCACACCCAGCGTCCCAGGAGTAGCTCTGATACCAATTAATAGCAACACAGCAGAAAAGCAGAATAAAGAACGGCAAAGCCAAGGAATATCCTGATATGTATATTCCTAAAACAAGTTGAATAGTAAGAAGCAAATACAAGAAAAGGGGTTGAGCATGAGTAGCTCACTCACTCCAATCCTCCTCCATATAACCAACTGATTTCCTAACATTCCCTCCCTCAACGCACAAATACTGCCTTTCCCCCTAACAACCCACATGATCCACTCACACCAGCACACACCACACTCTCTTCTAAACAAACCGTTAAGGCCTATACTTAGGGCCCACTAGAATCAGCCACATTTGCTGAGTCATTCGTTGCTCTAATTCCCATACTACCCCTATATTTTTTCCTCTTATAAACTTTCAGCACTTCAGGCAATTTGTCTCTAACAGAAACTCTCCATTGGCAAAAGGATGGGGGTCTCCATCTCTAATGCTAGGTGGTGGGAGGCCAAGTTCCATGATAAAGGATAGACGGCCTTAGGCATCTTCTCCTCTATAGAGCTAGATGTCAAGTATATTGATACTCCTATGGATCAGGAAAGCCATTATCTGAGCCAAGGAGATACAAAAGATTGGTTGGGAAATTAATTCCTCATTGTCACTCAAATAGATATCTCTTTTGTAGTGAGTGTAGTGGGTCAGTCTTAACTCACCATGTGAAGGTCATTGGGGTGCTGAATTGCATTCTGAAGTATGTCAAAGGAGCTCCTAAAAGGGCCTTATGTTTGAGGATAAAGATCATACGGAGATAGTTAAGTATTCAGATGTTGCTTGGGCACCTACTAAAAGGCATTACACTTTTGGATATTGTATACTTATTGGAGGCAATCTTATTTCAGGAAAAGTAAGAAACAAAATATGGTTGCAAGGTCTAGTGCTTAGCGGAGTATTGTGCATTGACATCCACCACACGCGAACTTATCTAGCTGAAACAACTTCTTAAGGAACTTTAATTTGGGGAGTACAAGCAAATGACACTTGTTTGTTAGTTAGGCTACTTTGCACATTGCCTCTAATCCAGTTTTCATGAAAGGACCAAACACATTGAGGTTGATTGCTTTTTTATTAGAGCAAAGATTCTATTTGGTGATATCACAAGTTTCATGAACTCAAATGAACAAGTGGCAGATGTATTTACCAAGTCTTTCGAGGTCCTAGAATAAGTTATTTGTGTAAGAAGCTAGGTGCATATGATTTATATGCTCCAACTTTGGGGAGTGTTAGAATTTGTAAATAAATAGTTATGATATCAAATCTTGTATTTATTACTAAGTATCTATATCTATCACAATCTGTAGTTGAGAGACATAATTCTCATGTCTTTCTCATATGTCTTTTCTCCTCTTACTCTCAACATTAACCACACATATATCACTAGTTAACATAATTAACAATAACAATATAGCAGAAATCATGATATAATTAAGGGTGTAAAAAAGTCATGAAATATGAGTATGGGTCATTGGATCATGGATTAGAGTTACAAATCAGTTTGGTTAGATTCTACCCTGATTGGACCTAATGATCCGAATAAATTTAATTGGTTGTTTCAAGTTGAATGGGTCTACTCAATATACTTACATCTCTACCATGAGCTATAGATACACGGTGTTTACCCAAAGATGGATGGTAAGATAAAAAAATTTGAGGATTTGAATTATCCATATTTACCATGAGCTACAAGATTCGATTATCCATATTTCCTTCGGAACAATACTACATACATTAAAGGTTGAGAACATAAATTCATAACAAAAAAGATCATAGAGCAAGAGTCAGAAGGCTTATCAAAGAAGCTAATGAGAGTCCCAAAGTTTTTGGAGCTCATTGCTTATTGTTACTTCGAGTTGGAACCTCATCTTCCATAAGTTAATTTGCCACTGTTGTGACATGGGCTTAGGTGACCATGCTGGCTTTATTATCTTGCATATTTATGATAGAAATAAGGAAATATTTAGTAATATCTTTGTTAAATCTTACAATATTTTATACCATATATTTATTTAAGTTGATTTGGGTTGATTTTATCATATCAATGCATTTCATATTATTCATAGCCTCTCTCCTTTCTTCTCTTTCTCCATTATCTATAATTCCCTCAATGTCAACATGGTATCAGAGCGGTACCATCCCCCATGACTTGTGTCCATTATTCCGTTGCAGCGATTCCAGGAATTTGGAACTCACTTGTACTATGTCGCGTACTATCATTCAATATTTACTTCCCTTTTTGTCCCACCATTGTTGTGCATGTCAACCCCTTGAATTTTGTTTATTTTTTGACAGGTCTCTTGCTTTCAAAAAATTTTCAAACATCAAACCACCACTGTTTTTGCTGGCCACTTTTCCTATGACTTTTTTGATCTCCTCCATCGTCTGGCATGTCTCAACATTCTCTCTGTGGTCGTCCATTCTAGCAGCCCAAAACCAATGTCCGCCGCTTTCTCCATTTCTGGCGAGCTTTCTGGCATTGACTCCTGCGCATGGAAACAAAATGACGCGTGCTCATGTGCATCCTCTTTGGTCCACAGCACCCCACGTGGCATCATTCTCCGCTGCATGTGGCAGTGCATTGCAGTGTCTTGGTTGCTGCGCCCACCAACGTGCTTTTGTTGTTGTCCACTTTTCGGATCTATCCTTGGTTTTGCGATCCGTGCACTTTGTCAACATAAGCTTTTCCTATTTTCGATTTTACCCTTGTTTTGTGCCTTGTTTTATGTCCATGGCTGTTGGTGACTTCTCAGGTGCTCATAATGGCTATTATTGTTGTCTTCCTGTTTACCTATGGCTATGACCTTTAATTTGAGTGATGAATATTAGGTTGTGCTTCCTACCAACCTCCTATTGTGAATGATACCAATAGTGATATTTGTCCTTCACTTAGTCATGCCTGATACGATCTTTTGGCTTCCTTGGATCTCCAATCTTTCAACTATTCAAGGCTTGAATATGATGTTCTTGCGATCTATTGTTGCATGCACATGAAATTTTTGCTACCTTCATTGCTAGTGCTGATAGCTGTGTGTGTCTTCTTTTTCTAGTCATGCAATTATCCAATAGGTTGTTCAAGCTGATGGTCATTCCAGCTACCTTGTTATCTTTTTTGGATGTCTCCATCATCCTCGAGTTGTCTTGTTGGTCATCAATGGAGATCATTTTTATATTTTAAGGGTTTAATTGTAACAAGCTTAGCTTGAGGGGTTGTGTTAGAAATAAGTAAATATTTAGTAATATCTTCATTATATCTTTAGAATATTTTATATCATATCTTATAATTTATTTAAATTGATTTAGGTTGATTTTATCATTATGATTAGATTTTATCTTTAGCTTATAAATAGGATTTCTCTCTCTCTTATGACCAATACATCTCAAATTATTGATAGCCTCTCTCCTCTCTTCTCTTCCTCCATTATCTAATTCCTCAATTCAACAACCTCTAAATCCTTTTCTATGACTAAGAACTTGGCCCCTTTCCATGGATTTTGAAGCACTTATTATTAGGATCCATTAGTTAGTAGTTAGTTAGGGAAGCTAGTTAGTAGTTATTCTCCATCCCTCTCAAGATTACAGACATGCGTTATCTGTTCAGCCTATTTCTCAATGGTCTTAAGGATGAGGTAAGGGTTGAACTCAAACTTCATCAATACTCCACTTTAGATGAACTGATGAATCTAGCAGAATTAGTCGAAAGTAGAAACAAATTGCTGCAAAAATGTGTTAATAGATCTTTTCCTAGGTCAGGTGTTGGTTGGGGAAACAATAGTAAAGGGGCTGGTCAAGGAGTCATTCTGTGTCGTACAAGGGTTTCCAAGGGAACCGAAATTGCCAAGGATGATGGCAAAGGGGGGTTCAGCTCAGGAAAAGAGGGATTTAGGTGGCTTTCAGATGAAGAGGATAGGGAAAAGAGAACCAAGGGCTTATGTTTTTCATGTGATGAGAGATTCACACTTGATCATGTGTAAAAACAAAGGCTTTAGGTTAATGCTGTTGGAGGAAGAACCGGGGGTTAATGGTGACAATTTGCCATGATGCCGTGGAGGAGATGGCAGAAGATAAACCCCAATTGTTTCTGGATTGTAAAAGCATGTTGGGTCAAAGGAATCCAAGATCCATTAGAGCATGAGCTGTGGTTGCTGGCTATAAGGGGCCTCTCACAACTTCATTTGTCTCACCCTAGTTCAGGAGGCAAATTTGCTAGTTATCGGTGAAGCTGATCTTCTGGTTACAGTGGCTAATGTTGAGCAATTTGCTGGTAGAGGGAAGTGTCAAAAGTTGTATGTTAAATTCCCAAATTTTGAGGTGGTGGAAACCTTTTATGTGTTTCCATTGGATAATTCAGAATTGGTATTGGGGCTGGCCAGGTTGGATACACTAGGGGAAACCTGAACCAACTTTGGGAAAACAAGACTCACCATACATGGGGGATAAGTGGGTAGACCTACAAGATGATCGTGAATTATGCTATAGTCGTTCAACCTTGAAAGCTGCTGTAAAGGAGCTGTAGAGTGAAGGTGAAGGGTATATGGTACGGCTTTAGCCATCATTTCAGCACATGGCTACTGCAGCTGTGATTCTTGAAGTGGTGCAACAGATTTTGGACTCACACGCAGTCATTTTTCAAAGAGGGTGCTGAAATTCCCAATTTAGGGCCATACCGTTACCCTCACTACCATAGGCAGGAAATTGAAAAATTGGTGTAGGAAGTGTTCATGGCTGGGATCATAAGACCAAGTGCGCCTTTGTGAGCCCTATCATTCTAGTTAAGAAAAGGGACGATAGTTGGCGGTTTTGTGTGGAGTGTGGACTATCGGGCCCTTAAACGGATCACCTTCCTGGATAAGTTTACAATTCTTGTGATTGATGAGTTATTGGATGAGCTAGCAGGAGCTTCTATTTTCTCCAAGCTGGACCTCAAATCCAGGTACCACCAAATTCGGATGGTTGAAGGAGATATTGGTAAAACCGCTTTTAGGACTCATGAAGGCTACTATGTGCTCCTAGTAAAGCTGTTTGGTCTTACCAATGCTAGCTCTACCTTCCTAGCCCTAATGAATGACATCCTTAAACCCTACTTGAGGAAATTCGTCCTAGTCTTTTCTAACGACATTTTGGTGTATAGTAGAGAAGTCAAACAGCATGCTGAACATTTGGCAGAGGTGTTTAAGGTTTTGCAGCAGCACCAATTAGTGCTTAATAAGAAGAAAAGTGATAAGTGACACAAGTGGAGTACCTTGGTCACATTGTTTCAGCAAAAGGGGTAGCAGTTGACCCACACAAAACTGACGTTATGAGGCAATGGCCTGTCTCCAAGGATGTGAAAGCACTCAAGGATTTCCTAGGATTGATCGATTACTATGGACAGTTTGTCCGAGGATATGGAGTGATTGCTAAGCCTCCAATAGACTTGACAAAAAAAGATGCATTTTGGTGGTCAAAACAAGCCCAACTGGCCTTTGATATTTGAAGAATGCTATCACAGGCCTCCCTATTTTGGCTGTCCCTGATTTTTCCCAACCTTTTGTGCTGGAAACTGATGCATCAAGTTAGGCTTTGGGAGCTGTTCTATCACAAGGGGGCTGCCCTATTGCTTTCTTAAGTAAAGCATTATCTCCACGGGCACAGCAGAAGTCCACTTATGAGAGGGAACTCATGGCCATTGTGTTGGCCATGCAGAGATGGAGGCATTACCTCCTTGGCCAGCATATCACCATGACAGATCAGAAGAGTTTAAAATTTGACTGATCAAAGGTCAAAAGGCTATTTGGTGAAGATCAGTTAAAATGGACTTTCAAACTCAATAGGTTTAGATCTCGAAATTCAGTTTAGGCTTGGTTTGGAGACAAGGCAGTTGATGCTTTATCAAGGCAGATGATGTATCGGGCCTTTTCTGTGGTTCAAACCAGTATGTGGGATACCATTGCTGTAGAAGTACAAGAAGACCAGCAGCTACAGTGCATTATTCTCAGCCTGCAACAAGGGAAAGATACCTTTCCAGGGTATAGTCTGAGGCAAGGGCGGTTGTTTTATCAGGGCAGAGTGGTATTACCAAAGGATTCCTCTCAAATACCTACTTTTCTAGTAGAATTCCATGACTCTGCTGCAGGGGGTCATTCAGGATTTTTCAGGACATACAAGAAGTTGGCAGCAACTGTGTATTGGAGAGGAATGCGCCAAAGGGTGAAGGAGTATGTCTCTAATTGCCAAACTTGCCAAACCAACAAGTATGAGGCCTTGGCACCAGCTAGATTGCTTCAACTTTTGGGAATCCCTTCTCAAGTATGGTTTGAAATCTCCATGGGCTTCATTTTAGGGTTTGTCGAAGTCTAAGGCAAAGGTGTTTTGAACTGGTCGGGGGGCTCTTTTGCCTTGGAAAATTATATAGTTACCTCACGGGGAGTTAGATGCACCCACAAATGATATAAATACTACTATTGCATTAGCTTTACTTACATCAGTAGCTTATTTCTATGTGGTTCTTTCAAAAAAAAGGATTATTATAATGGTTATGGTTGATCGGCTTACTAAATATGCACATTTCCTTCCCTTAACTCACCCCTATTCCAAGTATTTGTTAAGGAAATTGTTTGTTTACATGAAGACCATCGATGCCATCGCCTAGATGTGAATCCTAAAATCTCAGGGTACTCCCATACATATAACTGTCATCATTATCTACCCAGCTGCTTTTTAATTGTAAAAGTATTTGCACGCAAGTAAGCAATCAATAACAATTATCTTTATCTGAAAAATCTTTATCCAGAGGTTCATTTTACTTAATCATCATCTTAAGGTTTAAAATGGGGCTTAATATACAAACATCTTGATCTCAATTCAAATATTAAAACACCATCCATATAGTACATAGTGTAAAGATAACTTCAAACGAATTGCTTATTTGACCTCTCAGTCCTTGACCATTTTGGCTTTGACCACTCTAAGGTAATAGATTGTGTTTTAGGACTAGCTTATTTCTATACGTGATCCTTGGATTTTCTCTCCACACACACCGATCTATTTCTAGAGGGTTTGCTCCCTGAGTCAATCAAGGGCTTCGATGGTCGCTGCTGTGGCCTAGCGATACTATTCACGTTTTTTTTTTACTTCTCATCAAGTCGTTTGTATCTTAACTAACCCTATCAGAATTGTAAAATTCTTATTAATAAAGTTTAAATAAAATTTCTAAAATAGCCTCGGGTGTTACAGATAGGATCGTAGTATCAGATAAGAAAAATGGAGACATGGTGTGTAATTTGTAATTGTGTTTGTATCTGTATTACTCACAAAATGAAATAAACAAATGTTGCTAGGTATTAGAGAGACTCAGCTACTTCCCAAGTCCCAATTTCAATTCAAAGATACCCCTCGGTAACTCTCCCTACCCTTATATACTTCCACCTTTTCCCATAACAGAATCAGTAATGCACACTCCCTCCCACTACCTTGCCAACTAGGCAAAGTTAGTTGCAAGTCCCTTCCATCCCATCTTGGCCACATGCCTTGCCCATGTCACTCTCACTCTTCCTATTCTTTCTAGTGTAAAACTTAGCATAAGGTGGAAAAATACTCCCCCGGAATATTTGGAGTACTATTACCACCAGTATTTATATTTGGAGGCCTAGTGTAGTATTGGTTCAACACCACTAAAGGCCAATTTGGAGCTGGCACAGCAAAGGGTGTTCCTCAAGTTCCGGTCAAATTGCATGTGATCTTTGGCAAGAAGGCCCAATGAGAAGCTATGCCCTCGCTCGCTTTTATGGGCTATACCAGGTGCTGGATAAGTTAGGCCCAGTAGTATACAGATTGGCTCTGCCCCCTTCATGCAAGCTCCATCCTGTAATTCAAATTTAGGATTCTTAGCACATTGCTAAGGATTCCTAGTGTGCAATAATACATCTATTCATTCAGTGTGAGATTGGTGCCTAACACTTCTCCTTGGCATTATTAGATTTCTTGTAGTAGGAACACTGACTACTCTACTGGTTAGGTTTTGAAGATGATGAAGGACCAGACTTGGTTGTCTTAGCATAGCAAACAAAATAGTTGTTCCCCGTCAACTTCTCGAATGTTACTGTTGGTGTACCTGAGAAAGCAAAGGAAGAATTGTATGGAGCCATCTTGTGGAAGAATTGTGCGCTAGATGACATGCTGTGGACAAGTATGGACATAAACAAGACCTGCAAAAAATACTGACACAGATCGCCAGCACAATGGGTGACAAATCACTGTGTGAGCTCAAACCCTGGTTCAGATGCCTCCGGTGAGCAAGGTGTTGCTATTGGTGGCCGAAAAGGCAGCCATACACGCGCCACAGATGGCATCCGTGGCAGAGTGATTTTGGTTGGCAGGTGACAAGAATGGGTGAGTGCAGGCACTTTTCAAGCTGGAACAAGATAGGTCACCAGGGTTTGGCTGAGCAGAGGAAGGCAAGTCTGGTGGCAGTGTCACTGGCTGAGTGGCCGGAAAACATACTGGAAAATTTTCTGGCAGTGGACAATGATAAGGGATTGCTGGGATTTGGCTAGCCAGAAAGATTTCACCAAACGACAGTGGGTCCTTTTGACATAGGTATAAGGGTTGCTCTCTAGGCTCTAGATACCAACTTGGCAGAGTTTGAGTGCACTGCTTGATCGGAAAACACTCTTAGCTCTAATATATAGAATCATACTGTACAATGAACAAATCTCTTATCCTAGGTAGCTATTTATTCTAATCCTAATGCAACAGAATAATAGATATGATTAGATTCTGTAAAAATAAACAAGATCAACCCATATCAAAACCTCCAAGATGATAAAGTAAGGGTGGATCCACCCTAACTCTAGAGTACATTGTGATCTTAATTCATTAAATGGTCCAAGGGTGGATACACCTTTACTACTAAAAGATAATCTACTTTAAACAAGCTTTTTCCATGGGTTTATGGTTAACGGGGAAAAATGTAACAGTTACTGGGCATATATTTATTTATTTTAAGATGTATGATGGATTCCATAATTCATGAAGAAAAGGTATGGATTAATTTGCAGGCCATTCGGTCTTCGCTGATAGATGGAACTAGCCAAACAAGCAACCTTGCATTCACGAAGAATAGTCCAGCGCTCCATCAAGATGATATATTTGAGGACAGACAATGATGAGAGAATGGTTTCTTACAAGTTTTGAAGATAGATTGGGAACAGATGAAGTGGGACGTCTTCGCGAAATGGAAGTTGAGCGGCTTCAATGATTTATATATTTATTGGTTCATCCTGTTTCATCGGTTAATATTGATGAAACTAATGGCATGGGAGTCATGAGAAGTAGAGAAAAGAGGTGTGAATAATGAGAAATAGAGAAAAGGGTGAAAAAAAAAAAATGACTGTGAAAGGAGTACGATTATGTTCTTTCAACTCAAAATGTTGCCTAATCATGGCATCTTTATTTCCATATTTTGTTCCCATGCTTTAATTGTTGGGTTAACATGAAGTCACACCAATATAATTTTAAGCAAATGTTCCATTACATGCATTTCCTGATAGTTTTTCTGGATGTTAAGCCAAACTGCTGGCGATATCTAATTTAATTGAAATTATGTTTTAGAAATATTCTTTAATGGTCAGACAATCCTAAAAGCAGCAATTAGCATGACTCAGACCATAACATTTCTTGCCTTAAAATAGGTTATGCTTACTACGCTATGCAATTGAGGATAATTCGTCCATCAAGTTTAATAATGCAAGAATCACGATCGCTGTTGGCTTTAATAATTTGTTGTACGCTGATAAAATAATGAGATAAAAGAGTAATTATAGAGCCGAAAACGATAATGAAAAATAATGAAATTAAGGAAATTGTTTGGAAGTGTTTTTGTTCTTCAGTTTTTTAAAATTGTTTTAAAAAACAAGTTTGAGTTCAATTTTTAAAAACGAAAAAACAGAAAAACTTGTTTGGCAATCTAACTTTAAAAACAGTTTTATAGTGATAAAAAACAAAAAACCTGTTTGGATACTTTTTTAAAAAAAATAACTTTTAAAACTAATAAAATAAAAAACTATTTGGCAAATTATATTACTATAAATGACAAATTTTAACTATTATACTTTATAGATAATATTTTTCATACATACTTAATAAATAAAGTCTTAATATAAGTTTCTATTCTAAAAATAGTCTTAACACAATTTAATGTCAATTTACATTTATAAATCTATTTATAACCTATGCATGAATTTCTTGTCACATCCAATTTGTAATTTGGTCACCATATCTTGCCATTTCCCTTGGAGCTTCATTAGCCAATCTTGTTGTGTTGTCTATTAGAATTCAGATCCACATTTACATTATCATTCGTAGCTTCAATGTCTGACTCATCCTTATCCTCCCATCTCAAATAATCTGCCATGCGTCTCCACTTACGCACATAGTTATGAATTACACAACATACTACGATAATAAGGCGTTGCTTAGAAGGCTTATATGGTGGCATTCGCCTCAAATGGGAAATCTTGCTTTCAAAACTCCAAAACATCTCTCAATTGTCATTCTTAAAGAAGAGTGTCTAAAATTAAATAATTCCTTCAGTTTTAGCTTGTTGACCTCGTCCATGAAACTCTTGTGCATGATATCTTTCACCTCTGGAAGGTGGGAGAAAGCCTCCAGGATACGGATACTTAGAATCCACAAGATAATATGAACCTAATTCAATGAACAAGTATTAACACGAATACCGACAACATCATTAGAGAACAATTAACAAAGAGCAACTTAACACATAACGAAAATCATGGTATCAAATATAAATATACCACCTTCGGAAGGCCAAGGAAAATTTGCATTTTGATTAGTAAGTGCATCTAGAAAAACTTTTGAATCATGAGCACTACCTTCCCAACCAGAATATACATATGTGAATAGCATATTGAAGTCACATATGCACATAACATTTTGTGTGATGACCGCCTTTCTACTTCTACATGATGTTGTTTATTGGCTGGAGCCCATGCACTTTTGTGTGTTCCATCAATCACGCCAATACAATTCTAATACAAACATATTATACAAACATAGATTTTAGCATGAAATCTTAGTTTGACAAAAGAAAATAGCACCAAACATCATATATGAGGAAAGAAAAAGGACTAACCTTGAACCACGAATAATATTTTGGATATGCTCAGGCAATTCTTGGATTTTGCTTTATGATTTCTTTACCTAAGTGACAAATTGCTCTCAAAACATTCTTGAAATGATGAGACAATGTTTGGGTAGAATGTTGAAATCGATCTTACTACTCTATGACGTACATTATGTCCTATAATGAACAAAAACATTGCTACTTGTTCTTCTAAAAACACACCTCTTGAGTCTTCTAAATAATTTTTACCTCTCAATTCTTCACACAAAGCAACATAACATGCTTTTTCCATACGTAATAATTCAAAGCCAACTTGTTCCAGATTCCTTCAAAAGCTCACTAACAAATTCTTGACCACTTAATGCCGATATTCTAACAGGAATTTTATTATAAAATTGGTACTCATAATCAGCAATCAAATTTAGCAACAATAATTCAGCAATTCAGATTCATCATCGCTAGAGTCAGAAGGATGAAGATCTTTATAAAGTATCTCCTGAGATACTTTCACTGCCTGAAGGATGATTATCAATTTCCATCACAATTGAACCTACATTAAACATAACATGCATTTTTATAAGTACTAATATTAACTATTACATTTCGTTCTAAACAACAATAATATGTCAAAACAAACAAGTCACATAAATTTAAAAAACACATACATCATAAGTATCATCAACACAAATACTTATACATAATAAGTATCATCAACACAAATACATAAAAGTAGTCATGGAATTCGTGAGAAATTCGTGAGAATTCTAATTTCAGAAGAATTCAAGTCACAACCTAGTTCCAATTTCACTTGAGAGAAACCCATTTTAAAACCATCCAAATACAACACAAAAATTCATACATCAATATCAATATGTTAACCATCAGAATCATCAAAATTTTCGGAATTAGGGCAAGCCAAAACAGAATTGAAAAATTCCACAAAAAGGCAGAAAACCCTACTCTTGAAGGTGCAGCAAGTCTTATCTCTAGCTTGTTTCAAGTTGTGATTTCTTCACAACCAAAACTCCCCACACAACCTCAAACCCTCCTCTGATCACTGATGGATGTGCAAGAAGGATAGGGTTCTTGAAATTTCAATCGGTTATAATTAGAGGTGGAAGTGTAGATCAATTTTTGTGAAGGAAGATTTGGGTTTTGATGATTCTAAGCTAGGGTTTTTGTGAGATGAAAGCAAGATGGAGCTCTTGGCTATGGAGGCACTTCACCTTCTGATTTCTCCTTGGAATGGCCGAGAATGATGCTTGGCTTTGGGAGGAAGATTGGTGATTAGGCTTATAATAAATGCAAGGTAAGATATTTGTTAAAAATCATGATGACTTGGTGACTAGGCTATGATGGATGGCTAGGATTTGATCTTGGATTCCAAGATTGAATCCTAGCCTTCCACTTGTCTTAACTTGGGGATATTGTTTAGTTGTAGTGATGGAAATGTTTTTCTGTGTTAAACCACACACCGAAATCCTCGAACGGGTAAGCCGTACCTGATCTAACCGATATTACCCGAAATTTAATTCTAGGTATAAAATTATCGTTCCCATACATTCCTCATCTTATTCTCATATTTTCTTAACTTCGGGCACCTCTGTCTTAATCCCAGCTTTGGCTTCCGAGGCTTAGGCCCGCAAGTACTATTCACGTTTTTTTTTGTACTCCCTCATGGAGTCATTCTCATCACAATTGTTCCTGGAATTCTAATATTCCTATTAAGTTTTCCTCAATTAATATCTGAAGAAAACTAGGATGTTACACCTAAAACTTAGTAAGAATTTTAAGTAATGATCCCTTAGGTGTTATAAAAATCCTTAGTGAGGATTAGAATGACCGAAATGCAAGTTTAAAGCCCGTAAGGGGTCAAAGCATAAGATACTATGAGATAGGTGGACGAGAGAGTATGATTATGATGATGAACCTCGTGCACACTTATGATGATGTGGTTATGTTAAGTTCCTTGAGCATGAAACTTTATGTGCATAATTTGATTTGGTGATATGATGAAATGTTGTGTTTGAGATGCATAATGTTTCAAATATATGAATGAAATTGAGAAATATGCTCATGTGAACTAGAAAGTATTGCAATTAGAAAGTTCCATGAAAATGATGCATGTGACTAAAATTATGTGGCATGACTCAATTTGAGGAAATTCGAGAGTAACTGTTATGCTGCCGAATTTCCATCAAATTTGAGGGACAAAAGGAAAGTTTTTGAGAAATATGAAGTTTAAAGTTATATGAGACGCATTTCTCCCTTCAGAGGAGAAAGTAAACCCGTGGGGGGTATGGACGTCGAGCCATACCGAAGCGGACAAAGTCGCTGGCTTAACCAGTCGATGCGTTTCGAAGAATGAAAGTATATGATGTATAAGGTGACACACCGAGACGTACTTCTCCTCCTTTGAGGAGAAAGTAAAACCGTGAGGGCATAGACATCAGCCTGCAAAGCGGACAAAGTCGCTGGTCTTAACCAAGTCGATGCGTTTCGAAGAAGGAAAAAGTCCCATGATGGGTGATCCTCAGGCCCCTACCCGTACTCTGGGAGTCGGGATTATGATGATTATGATTATGTTTATGATTCGCTTATCAAGAGGATAAGTAAGAACTAGTGACGACTAGTTAAGGTATGAGCTCATAACCTAGTTTAAGGGTGCGGTTACTATATTATTGGTGTCACAAGTATGAGAAAAGGAAAGATGTTCAAAGAAAAGTTTCATGCCACTCAAATGTTGTTTGAATTATTGTTTGATTTACCTAAAGTGCTGCCATGCATCCATGAAATATTATGTTGCATACCGCATTAAGAATCATTATAAAAGACATGGACCTTGGATAAATACCTTTGCGAAAACTCCATAATGAACTAATGCATGCTTAACCTTTTCATAATAAACCCAAGGTTCCTAGGGACGTAAACGATGACACTAGGATAGAGGACTTCCTCCTGAGATTCTTTAGTAAGAATTCTCATCCCTCTCTCTTTTCATTCCGTTACGTCTTCAGATATCGATGGCGTCGTTCATGATTTTTAATGACCCGCCTACATGGGAGGTGCACTATGACCCCGAGCATCAGTCCTACCATTTCAAGGGTCATTGCGAGGTGCGCGTTTTTACATACTTGGACGCCCTTTTGCTTTCCCCGTCTCCAGCTATCGTTTCGACCCGACTTCACCCTTTGGCGACAACCTGATCTTTGAGAGGACACGACCCGAGACGAGAGGCCGTCGTGCCCATCCTTCCTCGTCGGAGGGCTCTTCCCCTTCGTTTCCTATGGGTTCTGAGGAGGTAGCGAGGACACGGTCACCGCCGAGGCATGCGAGGCGCATCGAGGCGAGAGGCGACCACAACGCGGAGGCCACACTGTTCCTCGATTGCTATGCCTAGATCCCTCTTCGTTTGGCTACATCCGAGGAGCTTCGTCAACTCGCGCTACATCTCCCCAACCGAAGATCGGCATCGCCAGGAGGCTTGAGAGAGAGGGTAGTGATAGTTGGGTGTTTATCTTTTGGGGATGTTTCATGTATTGGTTATCATGTTTCTTATTTTATGTTATTTTACTCCAAGCTCTGCCCACTAGTATGGGTAAGACTTTATGCTTCTGTTATGTTTCTGTTATGTTGTACTAAACTATATTATCTAATGTAATGAGGAATGATGTTTATGATGGATGTGTTCTTTAATGCTCATGTTTTGTATGTTTTATTTATTCTTCCGCTTCACGTTGATTAGGTTACGCGCAAAGGCTCGCACTTTGTTTTATATAAATCATTTCAAAAAAAAAATTACCCGTATTTTCCGCTAAGTATTTTATAAATGAATTTAAAGAGAAGTAATAACTAATAATTAGTCTTGATACGTCCTAGGCGTATTAGGGTTAAATATTAGGGTGTTACAGACAAGAGAAGAAAGCCTTTAGAATTTCAAGAGGGAGGGCATGTATTCCTGAAGGTCACACCCACTATGGGAGTAGGTAGAGCCTTAAATGTCAAAAAGTTGTCACCTAGGTTTATAGGCCCTTTTCAAATCCTTCGACGAATTAGGTCGCTGCTTATCAAATAGCCCTACCCCGTCTTTATCTAACCTACATGATGTTTTCCATGTATCTCAACTTAGAATGTATCACCCAGACCCAACCCATGTCATTGAACCTGACTCTATAGTTATGGGATGATTTGACGTTTCGAGCACCTCCCGTTAGATCGTGGATAGAGACGTTAGGCAACTAAGGAACAAATCGGTGCAACTAGTCAAAGTAGCTTGGGGTGGACCAGGAAATGAAGACTTCACCTGGGAGCTAGAGTCAACCATGAGGAAAGATTATCCTAACCTTTCCAGGTACAAAATTTTGAGGACAAAATTTTTATTAAGGTGGGTGGTAATGTAACATCCTAGTTTTCCTCCCTTTAGAAATTAATTAAGGAGTGGTGAATGGAAATATCAAAGTTCTGCAGGAAACATTGTGATGAGAATGACTCCATGAGGGAGCACCAAAAAAAAAAATGTGAATAGTACCTTGCGGGCCCGCTGGACAGCCGAAACAGGGATTTGGGACCAGGTGCCCGAAGTTAAGAAAATATGAGAATAAGATTAGGGATGTATGGGCATGATAATTTTATACCTAGAATTAAATTTAAGGTAATATCGGTAAGATCGTACGACGTTTACCCGTTCGGTGAGATTTCGGTGTGTGATTTTACACGAAAGACATTTCTAACATTATTAATAAATGATTAATAATTGATATTATCTATTTGAGACAAGTGGAGGGCCAAGATTTGATCTTGGATTCCAAGATCAAATCCTAGCCATCCACTTGGCTTTCTAGTAGCATGAGTCATCACAAAACATGCTTTAATGAATGGTGACTCATATAAACATTTAGCAACTTCTCTCCCAGGCAGCAAACATTTCGGCCAGCAAGGAGAGGAAGAGACAACAGCTGGTTTTCTTCCATAGCCAAGAGCTCCATCTTGCTTCCAAGTTACAAAAACCCTAACCTAGAGTCATCAAAACCTAAGCCTTTCTTCACTAAAGTTGCTCTACACCTCCATATCTATAATTCTAACCGAATAGAATTCCAAAACCTTATCCTTCTTGCACATCCATCACTGATTAGAGGAGGATTTGAAGTTGTGTGGGGAGTTGGTTGTGAAGAAATTCCACCTTGAAGCAAGCTAGAGATAGACACTTGCTAAATCTTCAAGAGTAGGGTTTTCCTGCTTCCTTTTTGTGCAATTTTACAATTCTGTTTTAGCTTGTCCTAATTTTGAAAATTTTGATGATATTGATGCTTAACATATTGATATTGATGTATGAATTTTTGTGTTGTGTTTGGATGGTTTTAAAAGGGTTTTCTCTCAAGTGAAATTGGAACTAGGGTGCTGGACTGATTTCCTTCTGGAATTTAACTTTTCATGAATTTTCTGGGAATTTTGTGGGTGGTTTCATGAGCCATGAAAATTATATTTGTAGCTAACCTCTTAAACTAAATACACGAATTTTCTTAGGGGTTAATTCTAAGGTTTGATGCCTCAAAAAAATGAGGAACCGAATTGTAACTTAAAGTGTTGAGACTGAAGTAACAAACTTGCCCGAATTTTTAATCATAGCAATTAATTGAGAGCTCCTGAAATTTTTACACAAGACTAATTAACATGTTGAAATACCTCTGTGAATTTTCTTGTACCTTGATTCCATCGAATTCTAGGGTTAAATATTCTGAGAACACAAGTCTGGACTATGAATTTGTGGTACCACCAGATTTGCCTATTTTATTGAAGTGGTTATATAACTCTGATTGCCCTGAAATTTTTACAGGGTATTCTTGACACATTGAAGTGTCACCAAGAATTTTTGTGGCTCTTGGAATGGTTGTTGGATGTAGCAATTAAATGTTAAACTTAGAATAGAAATTCTGCCAAGGTGCTGGAATGTGAAAGTGGCTGAAATTTTGTGAATATATGATGCCTATCCCAAGTCTATGGTATATGAATGCATACGAATCATTTTAATTCCTTATTCATGAATCCATGATATAATTGAATACCTAATGGTAAGGTAATCATGACCTTGAGAAAAGAGAGAGAGTGTATAACTTAGTTATGTGAGAAAGGTGATATAATCTGTATATTTTTGTTGCTATATTTGATCATATGGGAAAAAGAAACAAGGCTTAGAGGGGATATAAAGGGAAGGCAAAAATAAGGACTTCCCTAGAAAGTTTATAAGTCGGTAGACGTATCGGCTAGGCATAGAACTGTGTGTGATCCGGAAATGGAAAAAAATGAAGTCCGATGATCATAGATAGGAATGAGCTCATGTCCTAGCAGTCTATTGTCCTATATGGAGTTGTTAAATAATGAAGTGACTCTATGTGAAACTAAGCCTTCCCTATGTTTATGAATTGAAAAGACATGTGGCACTGAGCTTACGATCGTAAATGAGTTATCATTGTATTGTTAATTTAAATTTCCATGACTCATATATGAATATGTTATATGCATGAAGTTATTACTTGTATTATGTGTAGCACGTGGGGGAAACTACCTATCTAGAATTTTACATTATTCTTACCCCTATAGTTGTATATATTGTATGGTTCAGATCCAACAGATGCCATTTCTGGTCTTCTTCCTTGACTCTCCCCAAGTGGGTATGGCAGTATGACCCTCTGGATTCTATGTACGCTCGGACTCTACGTTCCGTATATATATGTTCTTTGACCGATCTTTTAGTACTTCTGTCTTTGCCTCCGACTTCGACCCCACTTTCCCTTATGAGGGTGTGCCTCTCCACATGGCACATCAGACGTGTTCGAGGTTCCTCTTGCCCTACCTGTGCACCCGCGGGACGCACGGCACCTTCATCCTCCTCTTGATTCGGACCCCTCTGAGGGCCCAGATGCTCCCCGCAGAGGAAAGGCCATCGCACCGATGGCCAACGGTTTTCTGGAGAGAGGGGAGGGCGAGGTCATCGAGCCGACGTGTATAGAGTACTAGTGTAGCGTGAGGATTCTACCTACCTGAGCTGATGTACTTTTGGTTTCCTTTTACTCTGTTGTATATTTATACTATTTTGTCAATGAGTGATTGAGCGGGTTAGGTATTAGCTAGGAGGATTAGCCTCGTTTACACAGTTTTGTACTCTTTGGGGTCTTTTGTTGGTTCCTGTCCTTATGATGTACATACAGTAACTGTGACATGATGTCCTTATATGTAAAGTTTATTATGGTAACAAATGTATTGCGACTTTCTTATCATTACTTATTTCGACTATAATAGATCCGGAACGCTGGTAATACTCTGCTAATTACTATGTCCATACTCGAGTAAATATGGTAATTAGGAGGGTGTTACACCAAGCAAGATTCATAAGTTATTGCCTAAATTTAGCATGAAACACATCATAGAATGGTAACTTATGATTCCAAAATATATAAGAAGCATATAAGCTCCTTTGACTATTCAAACTTAATGTATTTTTATTCCATTTACAATGCCTGGAAAAACCTAGAAGTATTCCATTTCGCATGCTTAGAGTAGTACTTTGAAGAGCACAAGAAATATGGAAGAGATGACATTGATAAACATAATGACTTAAACATAATGACTTAAACAAAATAACTCCATAAACAAATTACCAATGGGATGAAAATAAACCCCACAAACAAAACGAGGAGCAATTTAACAACAACTAAAAATCCATATGAAGAACCTCTCATAATTAAGGAAGACATCAGTGAAGAATGACAATGAACCCATCTCCTGAACAACTCAACACTAACCAGTTGTAAACTCAACAAAACATCCATCAATTAACACATGTTCATTTCCATTATAATACTACATAAGCCATAAACATTCAAGCATTTAATAGACAAATATCAATCCAGTGCACTACATCATGCCTAGTAATCCATAAAAGTTTCAATTCTTCACCACTAAGTGCTATTTTTCCTAATTTATTCAGTTTATAGCATGACATTTCACAAACAATGAACCAAGAAAGACAACCAACAGATAACCACAAATCAATGAACCAAGAGAGGGAGAGGGAAGAACTCACTGTCACTTGGTAGCTTGTGGAGGAGGAGGTAGTCTGGGGGGGCCGCTAGTGTGATGTTTCCGACGGCTTGCGTGCGAGGTGGATCCGGGGGAAGCTCGTGCCTTCCGTCTTGGATCTCGCGAAGGAGCTCGCGCCTTCCTGGTCTTGGAGCTCGACAACGGCTCGCCTTCTCGGTCTTTGACGGATCTCGCGAATGGCAGGCTGGTCGTCGCGGATCTCGCGAACGGTGGAGCTAGTCTCGGTCTTCGAGCTCGCGGACGGTGAGGCTTGCGAAAGGGTTTGTGTTCGAAGTGGAGCTCGCGGGGTGGAGCTCGTGAAGGTTGGAGCCGGTCTCGCGCATGGTGGAACTTGCGCACGTGGAGCTCACGAAGGGTCGCTTGGTCTTGGTCTCCGAGCTTGCAACGGGTTGCCTGGTCTCGGCCTCCAGCTCACTGACGGCGGAGCTAGCTTTCCGGCGATGAGGGTGCCTCCGGTGAGGGAGGTTCGCGTCTGTTAAGGAGGGGGAGGATGAGCTTGTGAGTGATGGGTGTGAGAAATGCAAAGAAAAGGCCTCAACATTCTTCACAAGGATTCGAAGGTGGCTCAAAACAAAAGTTCAATAATATTAAAAGTTTGCCACCGTGTTTTGCTATGACAGAAGTGTGGAAAACATCTCAAAAGTGTTGTGTTTCTTGTTTTATAAACACAAAACCAGTTTTCCAATTTTAAAAACCAAAGCCCCGAAAACAACGAACCAAACACCGTTTCTTGTTTTTTCAATTTTAAAAACTGAAAACAAGTTTTTAAAATTGCTGCCAAACAAGCTCAAGATTATCAAATCCATTGTAACAGATAAAAAAAGCCAAATCCAATATAAAAGAGTAATAACAATGTGAAAAGGACATACTTTTGTTCTTTAGCACTCAAGTGTTACGGTGAGCAACTTGTGGTATGAGGTGTTTCAAATGTGTTTTCCTAAATCTGAAAACTAATTTTTAAGTCTACTCTTATTTACTAGCGACTCTTTATAGACATTATCGTGGATGTCGATTCACTTTTTTTTTTTTGGAATTATTGTAATTAGTGCTAAATATTATATATGGTAATTTTATCTCAGTACAATAGGTATTTAAACATAATGTAACATGTCCAATGCATCAAACAAAAGGAGTATAAGAAATGTGTATGTATTTTACACGCCCAAATAATGTACTTTCCAAGGCTATGTAATAGGTTTTCTTCAAATGTCATTTCAATTGTACTTGTGGTACTCGATTTAGTTGGAAGGCCAAAAAGTGATTGACTATCTTAAACATTTTGCATTTACTGTATTTTATGCAATTAAAGTATGCTTAGTATATTTATTGTAAAATATGTTTAGCTGAAATTAATTGAAGTTTACATTTGTAATACTTTTCACCTTGTAAGGATTCTTCTTAACTCTTGATACATCTCATCATTTATAAATTCATGTGTTTTGAAAACTTAAAATAAATTACGTATTAGAAATAGTGAATGACTGGAAATAGAGAATGAAATATATTGACTTTACACATTAACATAGTGGATGTCACAATAAACTATTCATCTCTAGAATACAAATGGGTTTTGTGTGAAAAAATGGATTGTGGTTAATATTATCATAACTACCTGTAACTAAATTTTGAGGTGAATAATCAATAAAAATAGTTACCTAGAATCACGAATAAAATAACCATGAGATAAAGTTGCATTTTTTTGTTTCCTAGATTATGAACCCATTCAACGTTAGTATTGATTTGACATCCAATAATTGTACAACTCATTTTCATGTTGGTGCTCACACAGATAGAAATACATAGTAGAGAAAAGTGTTTAAGACATAATTGTATTACCACTTAGTTTTCTAGGACAATAATGCTTTTTTGATCATTTTTCAAAATTGAGTTTTACCTGCTACCTGTGCTCCCAACCTGAAGAGTAAATTTGTAAACAATGAACCTATTATCCCAAATTTTAAGAATTAGAAAAAAAATAAAGTACCAAAAAAAAATTTAAAACAAGATTATTATTATATCATCATTTAATTTAAACCTTCTTGACAATTGCATTGACTTGGCAAGGGATTGTGCATCTTTCCAAGTATTCCAAAGTTTTTCAAACTCTTCCTCCTGCATAAATAACATGTGAAGTTATTTTGTTTAAATAAAAAAATATCAAAAATTAAAAAAAAAACAAATTAGTACTTATTTGGCAAAGTACATATCTAAATTATTTATCTTCAACTCTTGATATGTTTGGAAGAGTTCCTCAAATTTTGATTTGTTTGTATATATGTAAACAATATTCAAGTTATAATTGATTTACAAATTACCAAAAAACAAGAAAAAATAGTTTATTATAATAAAAAAAAGGTGTTAAAATGTGAGTGTGTAAGACGTATATTACTTGACGTTGAGATAGCGAAATTTCTTTAAAATCAACATTCCTAGTGAATTCTCCATTTTCCCTTTCAATTTTCCCTTCTCTAATCAGTATTTTTGTGCTATGTTGAGAGACACCTCTAGCTAGAGCAACATACAATTGTCCATGGCTAAAAATGTAACACCCTAACTTTCACCTAATACGCTCGAGTCGCATTTGGCTAGTTATTAGCGGTTACATCTTTGTTTTCAGAACTTGACTTGGCTTTCTTTAAAATATGAGTACTAAAAATACGACTAAATTTTTCGTTTTGAACTTAAGACTTAAAATGCGAGCCGCGCATGTGCATGAGGACCGACTACTAAACAAGAAATATAACAACCAAGTATACATCACCACAACAGTCATGAATAAACCATAGAATAAACACAACATAACTTGTAGTATTATATTATAATCATAACAAAACAACGATGCCCTTATAAATATAAGGACACCTCAAGATACTAGATACATTAAGCAAGGTTAACTAACGCAAAACATAATTACAAATAGGCTACGCCTTCTGATCCGATGTGCATAACTCCTACGCCCGCGCTTCAAGGGAAATCACGAACATCCGCATCAATCCGTTGGAGACGACACGGGAATGAAAGACAAAAGGGGTGAGAATACTTATACAAGATTCTTAGTAGGGCTCCGACTTTAACACAAGTGTCATCGTCGTCGCCCAACCACTTTGGGTTTCATTTGAAAGAGGTGTACATGCATAGGTTCAATTTTAATTTCTCAAATCTTATTATCTGAAGTGGGTTCCTTTTAGCATGAGTCTTCATGGTATGAATGCAACAGATATTTTATGTATGCATGGCCATACTTGAACATGACAGTACACATAGATAACACATATCACTTAATCAAAGTATCAATGAAACATCAACGAAACGTATGCATGTGCATCTTTTGCTTTTTCCTTCTTGAAATTCGTGAGTTCCTTTCATAACTTTTTCCATTATTCCACCCTCATCATGGTCACCAAAATCCACCCAACATGTCGGCCCTGATTTTATCATGGTCACCAAAACTCCTAATCACCTATCGCCTAGGAATGAGTTCATCCTAACTAGCCGTTGCTAGATTTATACGGGGTAAAAGAGGGGAATCATATTTCTTTCTTGGATTACCCCGTATAACCCTTAACTCGGGAAGTCATAATGGGATTATTTCCTCATTAGCTTATCTCTTTCTTGGATCACCCGTACAACCCTTAACTCGGGAAGTCATAATGGGATCATTTCCACATTATCATATGTTTTATGAATGCAACATGAGCATACAACCTTAGAACCTTATATAACATATCCTTCATTCATATTTCATATTCTCATGCATTTTAAACGTGACATACCACATCATCACATTGTCATGCCAATAATACACATAACATTCCATGCTTAAAGTATTAACATAATCACATCATTAAGAATATGCTCACTAATTCATCCAACAACATCATATAGATTACTCATCAAGATCATTTATTCCATTACGGGGATCATAGAATCTATGCCTTAAACTCTTTTCTAAGTTATATCTTTGCCTGAAGTTCTATGTTCAACTCCGAGGCATAGTTACCAATTATGCATCGTCTTTCTTAAGCTCAATTATGCTGGAACAAAGTTATTATTCTTGTGTCTAAGTGCTTTAAGATTCTAGTTCCAATTCCTTCTTATTTGTTTAGTCTTTCCAATCTTCCAAAAACGTTCCTCACTTTGCTCAAGCATAACATTACGCATTCTAACTCCTTAAACAGAATTTATAAGTGGCCACAAGGATAAGAAGAGAAACAAAAAATGTTCATCACACATAATCACATAAACTCATGTTATAAGTGCACATAAGTTGCTAGTTTTCTCTTGGGACATTTTCAGGAGCAAAAAGGTGTTCTAGCAATCGATTACATGTTCCTAGTAATCGATTACCAGAGCTAAATTCATTCTGGGTTCAAAACAAGGGTAATTGATTACATAGGATGGTAATCGATTACTTAGGGTTAAATCTATTTGAAAAAATAAAGAACATAGGGTAATCGATTACACTATCAGGTAATCGATTACAAGTTTCAAGACAGGTTCTGGGCATGAAGAACAATTGTGGTAATCGATTACATTGCCTCTGGTAATCGATTACTAGAACCAAAAGTCCTTCGAAACCCTCTGGTAATCGATTACATGGTTGGTAATAGATTACCAGAACGGAATTTGAGAAAACATGATTTTTGACACATTCCAAACTATTTAAACACCTTGTGACCTCAAAACGTTTTTCCAACATTTTCCTGAATTCATCCATACATTTTACAAAATCAAACCATCATTGAACCTTACTAAAACACATCCATTTCTTTTGATTAGAGTTTCCCCTTTGAAGATACTTAGGGAAAGTCTTTGAGCTCTAGAGTATTTAGGTGATAACATAATCTTAAACATGCTATGCACTTTATTTTACTCTTCATTAGAAAGTAAAGTGAGAGCATAAAATAAATATGAGATGCAACCTCATTATTATCTTTAAGGATTAAGTGATGACTTGAAATATAAACATGAAATGCAAGCTTGAGAATTTAAATATGGTAATGCAAGTTCATTCATTTATCTGTGAAATTAGTGATGGTATCAAAATAAACATGTGATGCAAGACATAAACTTAAACATGAATGCAACTTATTTTTATCTTAACTAGAGCTCCTACAAGACTTTAGAGGAACATCAATAGCCTCAACCCAACATGTATCTTAACAATGGAAGATGAGCTTTAGAGTTCTTAACACCAAGTCTTCCAAGAAGTCTTTGGTTTGAACTTCATCATCAAGCTCAAGAAAATGGATTAAAACCAAAAACATTAACACTTTAACAAAACAAACATAAATAGAACTACTCATATTCTTTATTTTATTGCTCATGGGCTTCAATCTAGAGTAAACTCTTAAACGGCCGACCAACTTTAAGGTTGGCAAGGGTAAGCTTAGAGCTCTTTGAAAACTTGAGATTAATTTTCTTTAACAAAACTTTTGTGATCTACTTAACATTTTTAGCAAACTTTTTTCAAACCAAGGCAAAGGAAACCGAAATCATTTGAGAAAGAAAAGGAAAGGAACCGAAAATGAAACTAAAGAAAAGAAAGAAATACAAGCATGTATGGTCCAAGACCAAGTTGTTTCAAGCTTTAGAGGTTTCTCACATGACATCAACAAGTCATTATCTTGAAACCTCATCATCAAGCTCATGTTGTTTTCATAAAATGGCCTCTTGGCCAAAATGAAAAGGGAAGAAAGAAAGGAGTTTGAACCAAGGGAAAGCTAGAACTTTTCTTAAGAACACAAGCCAAAACATTAAAACAAAACCCCTACCTTAAGAAGTCTTGAGAGATATGAAAGAAAGCTTGAGTTCTTGATGAAATGGAGAAGGAAAATGCTCTTGAAACTTGAAGGAAGAAATCGGCCAAGTTGAGGGAATTTGAGAGGAAATGAGAGAAAGTGCAAGAATGCTTGAACTTGGCAAATGATCCAAAGAGCTACCAAGTCTTCAAAGACTTGGCATTTATAGAAAAATGAAGCATGTTGGCTAATTGGGAGGGAGGCCTTGACCTCATGTTCCATGAGGTGAGAGAATTGCTTCATGGAAGTATGGTGAGGCATGGGAGAAAGCATGGCTAGGCATGGGCAAGGCATGACTTAAGGCATGGTCTTTGAGTGAAACAAACTCACCATGTGCTATACATGGGAGGGCTGATTTTCGGCCAGACCTGGTCAGCCAATTGGGAGGAGGAATTGCTCATGTAATTGTGGTTTAATGATATGTTTAGGTGTGTCTTTGATTAGGCTTTTGATTAGGAGTTTGTAAGAAAGTGTTTAGGTGAGAAAATGGTTAATTAAGGTGGTTCAAGACTTAATTAGGGAGTGGTCATACTAGATTAACAAATTAAATTCATTTTCTTTAGTCAAATGAGGTATGGCACAATTCCTTAATTTAAGGAATTGGAGAGAAAAACACTATTCAAGATTCCATGACTAGGAATCTTGAATTAAAGAATGCAATTAGAGTTTATCTAAGCAATCTTAGGTTCTAATTAACCTTAATAAATTATTTTGACTCTAGATTAATTATCAAAATAAATTAATCTTCGATTAGAGTCTAATATTGCTTAGGTTTGCTTAATTGCGTCATTAGGCTCATGTACACTGTTATAGGGACAAAATGGTAATTTTGCACTAAAACTGCCTGGGACCTTCCGGCCCAACTAAACATCAAAAACCACTTATAAACATCATTTAAAATCCTTTGGTAAAGTCTAGGCTCAACCGGACGTAAACGGGGTTAAAAGTTCAGGGGCGTTTTGGTAATTTCAGTATCGATCTCAAAAATGAGATTCTTCCTCTATTACCACACATAGCACATATAATCCCTTATTAATCAACAAAACATCCCCTTGAGGATTGGTAGAAGGACGATCCTCATTTTAGGTAAAATGACCTTAGGGGCATTTCTGTCATTTGTACACGGGAAAATCGGGGTACAAAAAACATGTTTTGGTAGATAAATGCCGACATTAAGAATGGTCTGCCCTTGTGCCTTATTAATTGTCAGATCAATTTAACAAGAAATTGCTTTCTAATAAGCATAAACATTAGTCCTGGACTATTTTGTTTTGAGTTTTATCCTACGCAAAAAGCTCTTTGTCTAGATTGGTGATGTAACACCCTGAAGTTATTTAAAAATTAATTTGGGTTTTATATAAGAATTTCAGTATTCTGATAGATTTAGTGATGATGAGGACGACCCATAACGAGGAAAAAAAATTCCGGCTGAGCATGAATAGTAACTTTTACGAGCCAGTTGAATAGTAACCCTGGAACTGGGACCAGGAGATACTCGGGTTAAGGGAAGGAAGGACAAAGGCTAGGATAGAGTATTAAGGCCGGGATATATTTTCATTTCTCGTTTAGTAAAATTTCGGTGTGCGATTTTCAACATTGAAAAATTAACATGCTTACCAAGTTAAAGTGAGCCTCTTATCTTTAGCTAAGTGGATGGTCAAGATTTATTCTTGACCAACAAAAGCAATCCTAGCCATTCACTTCATTTCCTTTCAAAAATAAATAGATAAAATCTTTGAAACTACAAAAACAACCAACATTATACCATCATCCTCCTCATTTTCGACCAGCACCCCTAAATACATAACCTTCCATGTGAGAAAAGCTCCAAATCCTAACCCTAGCTCCATAACCCAAAACACTAGCTTTGAGCCTCTGATGAGGACACAACTTATGGCAAGGACAACAAGGCACTTCGAGGACTTAGGGGACCTATGACAAGATCAAGGGCTAGGAAAGCAAAGGAGGCATTGCAACAAGTTGTAGCTACAATTCTTGAGGCTGCCCCTTATTTGGAAGACTTGAAGCCCAAAATGGTGCATTGCATTACCCACTTGAAGACCCCTGATACTATATGGACTGCCATAATCTTTTTAAACCTTTTATGTTACTAAATAAAGTTTGTAATAATGTAATTGCGCTTGTGAATTTTGTACACGCATCACTTGTTAATTTCATAATTTTATTTAATTTAGATTTTAATCATGGGCTAGCCCACTTTATTTACTTTATTGCAAGAAAAATGTTTTAACTGTAACTCTAATAAAAGTGTTGCCCCTGCTAGTGTTGAGTCTCTTTGCAAGAATACAATGACGTGTTTCCAAAGGAGGTTCCAAGTGAATTGCCACCTTTGAGAGGATTGAGCATCATATTGATCTTATCCCTGGTGCATCTTACCCAATCGACCAACTTATAGGAGCAATCCTCAAGAGATCAAAGAAATACAAAAGGAAGTTGAGGAGTTGATGAAAAAAGGTTGGGTGCAAGAAAGCTTGAGTCTGTGCTGTTCAGGAATTCTAGTGCCTAAAAAGGATAGGACTTGGAGGATGTGTAGTGACTGGAGAGCAATCAACAACATCAAGGTCAAGTATCGACACCTATTCCCAGGTTAGATGACCTTCTTGATGACCTGTATGGTGCCTGTTATTTTTCTAAAATTGATTTAAAAAGTGGGTATCATCAGATTAGGATAAGGAAGGGATTAGAAAACCTTTAAAACTAAGTATGGTTTGTATGTGTGGCTGGTTATGCCTTTCGGGCTAACTAATACCCCAAGCACTTTTATGAGATTAATGAACCATGTCTTAAGAGATTTTATTGGCAAGTTTGTTTTTGTTTATGATGACATTCTGATTTATAGCATTAGTTTTGACTTGCATATTGAACATTTGAGGGCTGTCATGCATGTGCTTAGAATAGAAAAATTGTATGCTAATCTTGAGAAATGCACTTTTTGCACCGATCATGTAGTGTTCTTAGGCTTTGTTGTGAGTGCAAAAGGAATGCAAGTTGATGAGGAAAAGGTTAAGGCCATTCAAGAGTGGCCTACGCCTAAGAATGTGAGTGAAGTGAGGAGTTTCCATGGTTTAGCTAGTTTCTATAGGAGGTTTGTTAGGGACTTTAGCACCTTGGCTGCGCCTCTTAATGAGATAGTTAAAAAGCATGTGGGTTTCAAATGGGGAGAGAAACAAGAGCAAGCCTTTGCTGCCCTTAAGCATAGGCTAACTAATGCACCCATTCTTGCTTTGCCCAATTTTGCTAAATCTTTTGAACTTGAATGTGATGCATCAAACGTGGGCATTGGGGCTGTTTTGATGTAAGAAGGCCATCCGATTGTTTATTTTAGTGAGAAGTTAAATGGGGCTGCCCTAAACTATACCACTTATGATAAGGAATTGTATGCCTTAGTGCACGCTTTGAAAACTTGGCAGCATTATTTGTTCCCCAAAGAATTTGTAATTCATAGTGATCATGAGTCCCTAAAATACTTGAAAGGACAAGGCAAGCTAAATAAAAGGCATGCCAAATGGGTTGAGTTTTTGCAACAATTTCCATATGTCATTAAGCATAAAAAGGGGAAGGGGAACATAGTGGCTGATGTCTATCTAGGAGGCATGCATTACTTTTTACTCTTGAAACTAAAATTTTTGGGCTTGAGACTTTGAGAGAAATGTATCTGCATGATGCTAAATTTTCTGAGATATATGCTGCTTGTGAAAATGTGACTCAAAATGGTTACTATAGGTACAATGAATATTTGTTTAAAGAAAAAAGATGGTGTGTGCCTAAGTGTTCCATAAGAAATTTGCTTGTGAAAGAGGCACATGAGGGAGGATTAATGGGACATTTTCGGGTGCATAAAACTTTGGACATATTGCATGAACATTTTTATTGGCCCCATATGAAACATGATGTGGATAAATATTGTGAACATTGCATTGTTTTAAAAAGGCAAAATCAAAGGTGATGCCACATGGTTTATATACTCCTCTGCCTATTCTGATTTTCCTTGGATTGATATATCTATGGACTTTGTTTTGGGGCTACCTAGAACAAAGAACGACAAGGATTCTGTTTTTGTGGTTGTGGAAGGTTTTCAAAATGACACATTCTATACCTTGCAAAAAGGTTGATGATGTTTGCCATGTAGCTGACTTTTTTTCAAGGAAGTGGTGAGACTCCATGGGCTTGCCTAGGAGCATTGTAAGTGATAGGGACACTAAGTTCCTAAGTCACTTTTGGAGAAAATTATGGGGTAAGCTTGGTACTAAATTACTTTTCTCTACTACTTGTCACCTGCAAACTAATGGGCAAACTGAGGTAGTGAATAGAACTTTAAGCAACTTGCTTAGGACTATTTTAAGAAAAATCTTAAGTCTTGGGAAGAATGTTTGCCTCATGTAGAATTTGCTTATAATAGGGCTATCCATAGCACAACTAATTGTTCACCATTTGAAATTGTGTATGGATTTAACCCTATGACACCACTTGATTTATTGCCTATGCCTAGCATTACTATTTTTAAGCATAAGGATGAAAGGCTAAGGTTGACTATGTGAGAAGCTGCATGAGCGTATGAAAGCTCAAATTGAGAAGAAAATTGAGAGCTATGCCAAGCAAGCTAACAAAGGAAGAAAGAAAGTTGTATTTGAACCCGAGATTGGGTTTGGGTGCACATGAGGAAAGAGAAGTTCCCTGAACAAAGAAAGTCCAAACTCCAACCTAGAGGGGACGGTCCTTTTCAAGTGTTGGAAAGGATCAATGACAATGCCTACAAAATCGATTTGCCTGGTGAGTATAATATCAGTGCCACTTTTAATGTTGCTGATTTGTCTCTTTTTGATGCAAGTGATGAGGCCTTGGATTTGAGGTCAAATCCTTTTCAAGAGGGATGGGATGATGAGGACACAACTAGTGGCAAGGACAACAAGGCACTTCGAGGACTTGGGGGACCTATGACAAGATCAAGGGCTAGGAAAGCAAAGGAGGCATTGTAACAAGTTGTAGCAACAATTCTTGAGGCTGCCCCTAATTTGGAAGGCTTGAAGCCGAAAATGGTGCATTGCATCACCCCACTTGAAGACCCTAATGCTATATGGACTCACCATCTTTTTAAACCTTTTATGTTACTAAATAAAGTTTGTAATAATGTAATTGGGCTTGTGAATTTTGTACAACCCATCACTTGTTAATTTCATAATTTTATTTAATTTAGATTTTAATCATGGGCTAAGTATTAAGCCTACTTGCTTGAACTTTACTCTAGTTTATAAACATTGTAAACACCTTTTGGAAGAAAATTTTTTTGGCAAATTCAAATCAGAATACCTTATTGGTAAGAGTGTCTCTTTGGTTCTTGCTTGGAACCCTAGGTCTTATTAAGAGTATCCAATTACTTTTGTGGCGATTTCCCTTGGCTTATCAATCGTTCTTGATTGTGGCACCTCCAACCAATTTCATTCCTCATCTTTCTATTCGGAACATATCAGCCTCTAAAGCCACAAGCTTCCTTCACCAAACTTCATTTACTCTTCATAATCTTCAAAATTAACCAATTGGAATCTTGATTCATCACTATTCTCCACTTTGAGCCATCATATACCACTCTTGGAAGAAGGAGTAGGTGCTGTTGGACTTTAAGTGAAGGATGTAACGACTCTTTTTTTTTTTTTGTATTGTTTGTGATAAAATAATTAAATGTGAATAATCTATAAAGATTTTGAAAATTTCGACAAACACAGTTATGATATCAACAATATAAGGATTTTGTAAAAAAAAAAGAAAATTAATTTAATATTATTAAAAATTTAATATAATAATATTTTAATCGGGGATATAGAATAAGACCTTATAAATGATATAAGGACATAGATAAAAATAAGGATAAGGTTAAATACATATTTTTAACCTGGTAAAGTTTCTTTTATGTCAATTGGGTATGAAATGGTAATAACTATATATCGAACATTGAAACTGGTCTAAATAATGGATATGATCAGATATCATGTAATTTTTACTCAAGACAATCAAATAAACATAGACATTTTCAATATAGATACAAGACAAATTGATCTAAAAATAGTTACACTAATAGCTTTTTCTCCAAGCAATGCTTTTCTATATAAACAAAAAATTAGAAAAGACCACATTTTCTCTACCTTTTCTGCAGCTTCATGTTCCATTCTTTCTCCCTCCATCTTCATTTTCTTCTTGAAACTCCATGAAACCATCAAACTTTGAAGACTACTCTTGGACAAACACTTAAACTAGCTCTACAACACTTCTTCTACATCAAACTCAAGCCAAAACTTTCTTTTTCCTCTTCAAATATGTCCAACCAGGAAGGAAAGATTCTATATCTATTGCTTGTGATTGTTTGGCTATTTTTGATATATAAACTCTTGAGATATGTTTGAAATTATGTTTGTGAAATCTGAAATTTATTTTCAAGATGCATATATATATGAACTTGATAGATGAAAAAGGATGCAATAGATAGAAGTCTTGTGGATTGATTGAATTGATATAAGAAATTTATTAAGTAAATGAAGAGATTTTTTATTCATAAAAGAAAAAGCTTGAAGTTCACTTAAAAAACTTGGTTTATTTTCCTCAAAATTTATAAGAATTACCACATAAGGAGTTTTGCAAGTTTTTGATAATATAAAATCTCATAAAAGTTTAGCAATTTTGTAGAAAATCTCATCATAGTTTTGGAGATTTTATGGAAAATCTAGTAAGTGAGCGTTTTCTTTAGAAAATCTCATAAAAAGTTTAGCAGATTTTATTGATAAATCTCATAAAAATTAAAGAGAAGTTTTTCAAAGAAATCTTATAAAAATTCAGGAGATTTTAGAATATCTCAGAAGAAATTAGGGATTTTAAAGAGAAGAGTCTTAGTAATTTAGGAGACTTAATAGGGAAAATCTCATAAAAGTTAAGGAGATTTGAAGGAAATCTTGAAACAAGAGTATGAGAAATAGAACTATTAAGAAGATATTTTACTTGATAATCATAAGATTTCTTAATCAAATATTGAAGATTTTTTTTATGAAAAGAGAAAGCTTAGGAAAATAAGCCTTATTTAATATCAATTACTTGATTGTAAGCTCATGGATTCAAATTGTGATCTATATATAGTTGTAACATGAGGTGTTACATCGTTGTTAAGAAAGTGATGTATTGAGAATAACATGCTATTGTGATGTGATCTATATAAGGTTCTAGTAGATATACTACATTGATTGAACTATATATGGTTATAACACGACGTGTTACATCGTTGGCAATACATCAAATGAGAAGTATATTAAGAATCCTATGAGTTCTATTCTCAACCCTAAATTTACTAGTAAGCCTATGATAAAGAAGTGATAAAACAAACAAACTAAATAGTATATAAACAACTAGAAAACCAATTAATTATTTAACAAATCCTATGACTTTATTCTCAAGCAATAACACAATCATAATACCATGTTAATAAGTAAAGAAATAAGCATACTAATTATTTTAAAAGCAATCAAAGATACATTAATTATTTTAATACTAAGTTAGATGTCATTATGTAGTAGACTAGTGTTTTTACCTGGAAATCTTTGGTTCTCATTCTTGCTATTATCATATTTTTACATAGATTGCGATAATGGTGATTATTTTGTGGAGATTCTTGGCTAGTATTGGCATCACGGTCCAGACCTTTTGATGAACCACTCAATAGAGAATTTAATCAGTTCTTTTTATTTTCTTTTAATGAATTTTTGAGTAGTACCTTATCTAGACTAGAGGGTTCTTGCATGAACCAGGGTAAGGGTTTGATATAGTTATGGATACTATTGATTTGTCATCGTATAATACAATTATGTTGTTTCGCTATTTTATTACGACATATTATTTATGTTCAAGTTAGCGACTAAAGAGAAAGTGTTTTATGTTTGTCACAAAAGGAAGCTTGTATTTAATATTATATATACACCTCGAAGATCAAGCAAAGTCAACAAGTAACAACTACTCACTATAAGGTTATGACTTAAGTATAGTGTAGCAATTTTTCCTGTGCAAAATTACCAAGATACCCTTAGGTAATTTTCACACGAGATTTGAGGTCAAACAATCCTTAATTAGGAATTTTAACATTAGGTTAACATTATATGAGGCTTGGATAGCAATTTGTGAAAATCGCAAATCCTGTTTCCATGTGCAAAATGACCAAAATACCCCTTGGGTCATTTTTGCCTGGAAATCAAAGATAGCCAATATAACACCCTAATAATCAACCCAATACGCCTAGGTCGTATTTGATTAATTACTAGACTTTACTCTTTGCTTCGTTCCTTAATCATGCTTTGAAAATACTTAGTGAAATTACGAGCCATTTTTTTTTAAACATAATTGAAAACGTGAGAGCGCATAACGTGGACGATAATCGGATAAAGCAGAAAATAAACAGACATATCATGAAGAACACATCATATTGGCTCTATCATATGATATCCATAATTACATTCACATAGATATTTTGCCTATCAACAGAGTTAAGCTAGATGTGGGCAATCTAACAAAACATAATTAATATATGGATGGAAAAACATCTATTAACGGCACCTATTTATAACACTTCAGATAGGAATAGATATCCAGTTCACGCTCAAGGTCTAGCAATACATTCCTCAAGGATAATAAGCTGGTTCACAAATCACGTGCATCTACCAGGTGAGAGCATCAACAGGAATCATGAACATCACCATCACTTTCTGAAGACGAGATGGAAAGAAAGAAAGAGGAATGAGAAACTTATAAAAGAATCTCAGGGTACTCACCTCATATGTATCGTGTCATCATCATCGTCCCCAGGAACCTCGGGTTCATTATGAAAATGTGAGCATGCTAAGATTCATTTAATTAGTTTGGAAATATACTTTACCGAGGTCCATTCATTTTAATCATGCGTCTTATAATGCATCATAAATTTAGCATGTCATGTTTATAATGAACTTTTCCTTTCATATATAATAACATAGTTATGCATAAAATCACATCATATTCCTCATCATCATTTCATAATACTATGCATAGCAGAACATCATATTTCTCATCATCATCTCATAAATACTATGCATAGCAGAACATCATATTCACATAATGCATTTACTTAGTTTCTTAGGTGACTTAAAGTTACTTTCATCATCATTTTCCTGGGCCACCCTATACTCCACCCTTTTGGGAGTAATCTAGGTTATGAGCTCATACCTTGCTAGTCGTCACCAGCACATACTTATCCCTTTTGATAAATAAAAATTTCGTCTCTACCCTTTTGAGAGAACAGACTAGGGGCAAGAATCACCTTTTCACCGCCTATAGTTTGACGTCCAAAGGATCATTTTCTCATATATTTTGAGTCACCTTTAAGTCTTTGCATGTTATATCATAATACAATTCTTCATTCATAATCATCATAACATTTTCTCATTTATAGTCTTATGCTGAAATAATATATACCAACTGTAATCATGCATCTGGAGATTCCAGGAAAGAGAGGTGGGTCACAATGGACACGCTTAAATACCAAATCTTTCCTTAGCCAGAATCTTTCCAAATTGCACTCTTAAGGAATACACTTTCTTCCAGGAACAGAATATGTCTTTATTTCATGCATAAGTTTTCATTGTTTGCAACAGCAACTATAACATACAAACCAGGGAATCAATCAATGACACCAAATTCTTAATAAGCATCAAATCACATTTTAAGTACACATAAATTACTAGCTTCCCATAAAATTCTTACAAAGTTTTAAAACTCTTTTAGAACTAATTCTTTTTGTTAAACTTGAAAGAAGTCATAGGACTTTAAGCCTAACTTAACCATGGGACCGATTTATAACTTGAAAGAATGTTCATAATTAAATCTTTCACTTAAGATAAAAGGAGCAAGTCTTGAGCTTTAGAGATTTAGGTGACATCTTAGAATTATTACCATGCTATGCAACCTTATTTTAATCTTATCTGTATAAGGTGATAGCTTGGAATTATAAACATGATATGCAATTCCATTTCTTTATCTTTAAGATTTAAGGTGATAACTTGAAAATTAAACATGATGCAAGAACTTGTAATATAAACATGATGCAAGAAACTGGAGGCGGTAATCGCATAAGACAGGAGAGGGAGAAGAGAATCTTAAGCAACCGAGCGGTAGTCCGCATAGGACCGGTGAGGAGATGAGAATTACATTTTTTTTAAGCTCCAATTCTCAAGACTTCTTAAAGAATAAATTCTTTAACTCCAATTATCTCATTTCTTTGCTTATGATTCATAGGCAAGTCTTTGAGCTCTAGGATTTTTAGGTGATGACATAAAATAAACTTGTCATGCATTGATTCTTTTAGCCATTATAAAATAAAGTGAGAGCATAAAATAAACATGAGATGCAACTTCTTCATTATCTTTAGAGATTAAGTGACAACTTGAAATTTAAACATGAAATGCAAGCTTGAAATTTAAACATGAGATATGCAAGTTCATTTATTTATTCTTGAGAATTTAGTTATGACATAAAATAAATATGGTTGCAAGGCATAAACTTAAACGTGGATGCAAGTTCACTTGATCTCTTTACTAGAGCTCCTTCAAGACCTTAAGAGAATTATGATTTCAACCCAATATATGTATCTTAGCAAGACAAAGTAAAAATACATATTTCATATTCAAACCTCAAGATAAAAACATTATTCTTTAAAGTTTTGCATTAAATGGAATGTTCAAGCTTTAGAAGCCTAACTTGTGATGGATTTACAACCAACACTCAAGGTCCTCATCATCAAGCTATCATCATATTCCTTCTTAGGCCATTTGGCCGAAATCATTAAAGAAAAATAAGGAAAGAAAAATAGAAATTGTAAAGCTTTAAAAACTAGTGAAACCTTCAAGTTTTAAAGGTCTAACTTGTGAAGGCTTTGCAACCAACACTCAAGAACCTCATCATCAAACCATGGTCTCATCATAATCTAGGCCATAAGGCTGAAATGTTTTTAAAAGAAAAGGGGAAAAAAAACCGAAATTGAGAGCTAGAAGAAAGTCCATGAAATCATCATTTTTGAGCTAGAAACATAACTTGTCATAGCATAAAATGAACTTAGAAACAACTCCCTACCTAATTTGATTTGAAGGGAAGGAAGAGAACTTGGTTTCTTTGAGTGAAATGGAAGAATATTCTTGAAAACTTGAAGAAAGAATTCAGCTAAGAGGAGGAGGAAATGAGAGCTTTTGGTGCTTTGGAAAAACTAGAAATGTGTACAATTTTGAGCAAGCATCTAAGACTCTTAAGCATGCCTATTTATAGAAGAATTCAAGCTCATGTATGGACAAGAGGAGGAGGAAAATCTGACTTAATTTGAGGAGGAAACAAGGAAGGAAAAATCATCTTGTTTGGTGACTTAAAACATGGAATCATGAAACATGATTCCTTGTTTTCATATCTTGAGTTTTGTGCCAAGTTTGACAAATTTTTCTGATGCATATTAGGCCATATAATTTCGTGCATTATAGCCCAAGGAAGAGAAATTTGTGTGTTCCATGCATTATTTAGGTGTAGGTAAGGTATTTTGCAAATTAGAGAATTTGCAATTAAGGCTTAGGTGAATTAGTAAGCAATTTGGGTGTTTTTAAACAATTTTAGGTTCTAATCAATTTAAATAAATAATTTTGACTCTAGATTAAGAATTAGAATTTAATAAGCTTTAATTTGAGCCTAATATTGCTTATGTTTTGCTAGAATCAAAAATCTCAAAAATTGCAAAACTCACAAAGAGGGGCAAAATGGTCATTTCACTCAAAAACTGTTGGGCCATCGAACTTAACCAATGGCCAATCATAGCTTAAAAACACCTTTTAAAACATTTTAGTGAGGTTCGAGCTTAGTCCACGCAAATCGGAGTTCAAACGGCAGGGCGTTTTGGTCATTTCGCGCGTCGAAACCCAAAATTGAGATTCTTCTGCTCTATTAACACACATAACACAAACAATCCCCTATTATCCTCAGAACATCCCCTTGAGGATGGGGGGCCCACGATCCTTATTTTCTGAGTAAAATAACCTCAGGGGCATTTTGGTCATTTTACACGTACAGAAATTCGGGCTTGCAACTTGCAGGAATCGCTCATAACTTCTTTTCTAATGTTATATTCCTTTATTGAGGATTGTTAGGTCTCGAATTTATATAAGAATTACCTAGGGTAATTCGGTAATTTCTAAATGACAGTAAATGGGCGTACAATCCTATCCTTAAGGGATTAGTTTTATGTTTGAAGGGAATTATTTGTGATATGTTGATGTTGAGGTAAGTAAAATCTCAACTCCCTTTTACCGTACGTAAAATTATCAAATTACCCCGGGTAGTTTAACGCGACATTGAGTAATGTTTGAACCCAATCATCACCTAGGAAGCCTAAAATGTTTGTACTATGTAATATGTAACGCCCAATTTTTACTTAATTTTTACTGTCACTAGGAATTACCTAATTATCGTAGGTCAATATTATATAAAATTTGAGACCAAACAATCCTTAATAAAACGTTAGAAGAGAAGTTAGGAGCAATTCATGCAAGTATTGCAAACCCGATTTTGTACGTGTAAAATGACCAAAGTGCCCCTGAGGTTATTTTACTAGAAAATGAGGATCGTGGGCCACCCATCCTCAATGTTTTGATGTTAATAAGGGATTGTTTGTGTTATGAGTGTTAATAGAGGAGAAGAATCCTAATTTTGAGCGACGTGCGAAATAACCAAAACGCCCACCTTTTTACTAATTTGCGTGCCACTTGAGCCCGAACCTCACTAAAATGTGTTAAAAGGTGTTTTTAAGCCATGATTAACCATTGGTTAAGCTCGGATGGTCTCAGGCAATTTTTAAGTAAAATGACCGTTTTGCCCCTCCCTTTGTGTTTTACAAATTTTGAGATTTTTGATTCGTTTAACGAAACCTAAGCAATATTAGGCTCAAATTAAAGCTTATTAAATTCTAATTATTAATCTAGAGTCAAAATTATTTATTTAAATTGATTAGAACCTAAAATTGCTTTAAAACACTCAAATTGCTTACTAATTCACCTAAGCCCTTAACCGTAAATTCTCTAAATTGCATGAATACCTTGCCTACACCTAAATAATACATGGAACACACAAAACCCTCTTCCATGAGGCTATAATGCACGAAATAATTCAGCCATAATCATTAGAATTATTGCAAGATAATGCACTAAAACAAAATGCCAAAAAATTCCCTAAAACATGGCATAAAACATGCCTTAAACAAGAAATGATTTTCCTCCCTTTGTTCCTCATGAAAAATCCGAAAATTATGCCTCCTCCTCTTGTCCATACATGAACTTAAATCCTCTATAAATAGGCATGCTTAAGGAGTCTTAGATGCTTGCTCAAAATTGTACACATTTCTAGTTTTTCCAAAGCACCAAAAGCTTCTCATTTCCTCCTCCTCTTGGCTGAATTCTTTCTTCAAGTTTTCAAGAATATTTTCTTTCATTTCACTCCAAGAAACCAAGTTCTTTTCCTTTCCTTCAAATCAGATTAGGTAGGGAGTTGTTTTTAAGTTTATTTCTATGCTTTGCTAAGTGTTGTTCTTGGTTCAAAATGATGATTTCATGGATTTTCTCTAGTTTTTCCATTTGGTTTTCTTCTTCCTTTTCTTTAACCAATTCGGCCATATGGCCTAGGTGGGACTAAGATGATGGCTTGATGATGAGGACCTTGAAGGTGGGTTGTGAATCCATCACAAGTTAGGCCTCTAAAGCTTGAAAGTTCCACTTGATGCAAAACTTTAAAGAATGATGTTTTTATGATCTTGAGTTTAGAATTTGAAAGATGTATTTCTCACTTTGTCTTGTTAAGATATATATATTGAATTTGTATTTCTATAAAGTCTTGAAGGAGCTCTAGTAAAGAAATCAAATGAACTTGCATCCATGTTTAAGTTTATGCCTTGTACAATCATGTTTACTTTCTATGTCATCACTAAAATTTCAAGAATGAATAAATGGACTTGCATACTCATGTTTAAATTTCCAAGTTTGCATTTCATGTTTATATTTCATGTTGTCACTTAATCTCTAAAGATAATAAAGAAGTTGCATCTCATATTTATTTTATGTTCTCACTTTATTTTATAATGGCTAAAAGAATCAATGCATGACATGTTTATTTTTATGTCATCACCTAAAAATCCTAGAGCTCAAAGACTTGCCCAAGTATCACAAGCAAAGAAATAAGATTATTGGAGTTAAAGAATTGATTCTTTAAGAAGTCTTGAGATTGGAGCTTAAAAAGATGTAATAATAATTCTCTTCTCCCTTCACCGGTCCATGCGGATTACGCCGCTCCTTCTTAAGATTCTCCTCCCTCCTGGTCCATGCGGACTACCGCCTTCAGTTCTTACATCATGTTTATATTTCAAGTTCTTGCATCATGTTTAATTTTCAAGTCATCACCTTAAATCTTAAAGATAAAGAAATGGATTTGCATATCATGTTTATAATTCCAAGTTATCACCTTATAATGACAAGATTAAAATGAGGTTGCATAGCATGTTTATGATTCTAAGATATCACATAAATCTCTTAAGCTCAAGACTTGCTCCTTTTATCTTAAGTGAGAATTTTAATTATGAAGATTCTTTCAAGTTTAGCAAAAAGAATTAGTTTCTAAAAGAGTTTTAAAGCTTTGCAAGGATTCTACAGGAAACTAATATTTTATGTTTACTTAAAATGTGATTTTATACAATTATATGAGGTTCATGATTCGGCTTCTGATATGAGATTAGTACCAATAAATGATGATGATTTAATATGTTTGGAGTTGTGATAATTATGGTTTATTGTTAAGAGAATGATTCTATGCATGTTAGTGACAAAACTAGCTTCCTAGAACAACCGTAAATCTAGAATTTACCTAGTCTTTGACCCCTTTAAGTTTATCCAATGCCAAATTTGTTTTAGTATGTTATAATTTTTTCTAAGATTAGTTAGCCACAAAAAACTTGGTATCAATTAGTGTAGGATTATATCCGAACACTAAAAATGAAACTAGTAACTAGAAAACCGTAAAAGCAAGATTTTTAGAACTCTAAAGAATGAAATTTATGCATTCTGTCCAGAATTAAGCAACTATAAGAACCAGATTTTATTATGTTTAGATAAGGGAGAATAATTCATAATCGGTTTAGTAATTAATGTTAGCATCGTAGGGAAAGCTGGTACAAGAAAGGGTTAAAACGCAACTTCTAACACATCGTAAAACCTTAAGAATAACTTACTGCCTATGCTGCCCCATAGAGTTTAATAATGTTCCTAAGCCTTATAATTAATTCTAATAATGGTAATGAATCCCTTAGATGCATAATTAATTAGTTTGGCAATTGAGGTTATCCGATTCTAGAGTTTTGGTTGTTTAAGATTTTTCATAAGGATTTATGATGATGCCTCTTTGATGTTTTACGTGATAAGTCTATAAAGTGATTTAATGCTTATTACGTATTTGATGCCATTGAATGATTCCTAGCTTGCATGTTATAGTTGCTATTGCAAACAATGAAAATGCTTATGCATGAAATAAAGAAATAATCTCTTATTTAAAAAAAAAAAATTACCTTTGTTGCTGGAAGAAAGTATATTACTATAAAAGTGTAATTTGGAAAGGTTCTGGCTAGGAAAGACTTGGTATTTAAGTGTGTTCATTTGTGACCTACCTTTCTTTTCTAGGAATCTCCCGGATGCATGATTACAATTGGTATATATATTATTCAAGAATAAGACTATAAACGAGAAAATGTTATAAAGGATTATGAATTGAGAATTGTATTATGATATAACATGCAAAGACTTAAAGGTGACTCAAAATATATGAGGATATGACCCTTTGGACCCATCAGACTATAGGTGGTGAAAGGTGATCCTGAGAAAATGATCCTTTGGACCCGTCAAACTATAGGCGGTGAAAAGGTGATTCTTGCCCCTAGTTCGTTCTCTCAAAAGGGTAGAGACGGAATTTTTACATATCAAAAGGGATAAGTATGTGCTGGTGATGACTAGCAAGTTATGAGCTCATAACCTAGATTACTCCCAAAAGGATGGAGTATAGGGTGGTCCAGGAAAATGATGATGGAAGTAACTTTAAGTCACCTAAGGAACTAAGTAATGCATAATGTAAATATGATGTTCTTCTATGCATAGTATTTATGATTTGATGATGAGAAATATGATGTTCTTTTATGCATAGTATTTATGATATGATGATGAAGAATATGATGTGTTGATAAAAGGAAAAGTTCATTATAAACATGACATGCTAAGTTTATGATACATTATAAGACGCATGATTAAAACCGACGAACCTCGATAAAGTATATTTTCGAACTTAATAAATCAATCTTAGCATGCTCACTATTTCATAATGAAACCCGAGGTTCAGGGACGATGATTGTGACACAATGCATCATGAGGTGAGTACCCACTGAATTCTTTTTATAAGTTTCTCACTCCCTCTATTTTTCTTTCCATCTCATCTTCAGAAGAAGAAAGTGTTCGTGATTCACATTGAGGCTTTCACCTGGTAGCTAACTTGATCCTTATTTTCACTCGTATATTTCAGATATCTATCCCTATCCCTGGAGTGTTATTACTAGGGGCTATTAATGGATGTCCTTCCATCCATATATTATTTATGTTTTGTTAGATTGCCTACACCTAGTCTTATTTTGTTGGTAGGCAAAATATCTATGTGATATGTAATTATGGACGTCATTGATAGCTCTTTGCGTCCTATCAAAATAGTCTAAGCCCCTTATT